>CAKAOH010021693.1:0-50857 GCA_916701665.1 Sebastiscus tertius | reverse complement strand
AACTTGAAGATGTGCCAAAGACAAAACGGTACAAATGGTATCGTCTGCTTTGAGCATTTATCTCACACACACTCTTTTTGTGTTTTTAGATAACTTGAACAACAAATGAGCTCAGTCGAATCAGATATCATCTAAATCAAGCAACATATTCCTTTAGTTTAAAATGCTTTTATTCTTTAAAGGTCCCACATTGTAAAAAGTAAAAATGTCATGTCTTTTATATTATAAAACAGGTTTAAGTGCTATATAAATACTGTGAAAGTATCAAAATGCTCAATATACAGAGAAATACACATAACTCATTTTCAGAAATTGTGTGTTTGAAACAAGCCGTCAGGATTTCTGTCTATTTGTGATGTCACAAATATACAATATTTAGACCATTAGACAGTTTTAAATGTAAACATTCTTATTGTGTCCTAGTCACACACTCTTTTGTGTTTTTAGATAACTTGAACAACAAAATGAGCTCAATCGAATCAGATATCATCTAAATCAAGCAACATTCCTTTAGTTTAAAATGCTTTTATTCTTTAAACTATCAAACTACACAGCTTAAACAATAAGGGACCTAAATCGATGGATTTATAGTAAACTCAGAAAAAAAAAGTTTGAAAATTTGTGTTGGTTGATTATTTCTCTGTTGTTACAATGCTAATTGGGATTGTATTTTACATCATTGGAAAGCCTGTTTATTTACCTTCACGATGATGTCCAACTTGTAAGGATCATGCATTTGTGGGATGAGCAGCACAGCTGATTATGTGCGTAGCGCCCAAGAAAAATTTGCTAAAATGCTCTGCCAATGGTAAACAGTGTATTCTACTGTTGGTATTGACTCTTGTTTTGAGTTGTTTGGTGGATTGGATGATTGAACTCTCTAACAGTAACAAGGAACAAACAAGAAGGTAGCAGGTGGAAGATCCATACGCAGCCACAACAGCCTGACACCTCGTCCTCATGCTGGTCACCAACCTGGTCACACGTTGCTGTGGGATGGGAGTCCATTCCTCAACCAGGATTCGTTGCAGGTCAGCCAGCGTGTGGCACTGGCAGAGAATTTTGGCAGATTTTTCTTGGGCGCTACCCACATAATCAGCTGTGCTGCTCATTCCACAAATGCATGATCCTTACAAGTTGGACATCATTGTGAAGGTAAATAAACAGGCTTGTATAGGGAGCATACTAATATCATGGGAAAAACTGGATGTGATTATCATAAAGTGGGCATGTCTGTAAAGGGGAGACTCGTGGGTACCCAGAGAACCCATTTTCATTCACATATCTTAAGGTCAGAGGTTAAGGGACCCCTTTGAAAATGGCCATGCCAATTTTTCCTCGCCAAGATTTAGCGTAAATTTGGAGCTTTATTTAGTCTCCTTCACAACAAGCTGACATGGCTTTAAAACTGAGCACGCTACAACCTCTGAAAGATCAAACAGCAACCGAGCCCAACGGCAGCCTGTCCGATTTAAAATAAAAATTATGTTATTGACGTTAATGCATTAAAGAAATCAGTGGCGTTCAAACGAATTTGTGTTAACATGTTATTATCACGTTAACTTTGACAGTATATATATATATATATATATATATATATTCTATACAGCCAAGTTTGATCATTGTGTGCTCACTGGACTGAATGTTCAAACACCTGCAGCATGCTGGAAACAGAAAGCATATAGATCACCAACACTGGCACTGGTCTGGGGCACAGATGGTGTCAAATGAATGAATAGTGCGTTATAAACAGCCTGGGTCTGCAGGGCGAAGTGGTCCCAACTGTATCAACACTGAAATGAACATTACTCAGCCTGGACAGACATCAAAACATCTCCTTCAAAGCATTGGAGGTCCTTATAAAGATGGGGTCAGCTCTGTGGAAACGACTGGTCTCAGTTCAGAAACAGAGGGATACTGATTTCTCATGGGAAGCATTAGAAATGCTTTTTAGGTTGTTTTTTTTCTCCATCTGACCCAAAGTAAATAAAATAACTCCTAGCCCTATATCCTATAGTCCTATCATGTAACAGGGCCACAGCTGTTCTCTATATTACTGTAATACCATGATATCAACATTAAAATGGCAAATCAACATAATTTTTTTCAGATGAGGTAAAGTCCTGTCTTAGATCAC
The DNA here is from genome assembly GCA_916701665.1 of Sebastiscus tertius. NCBI lineage: Eukaryota > Metazoa > Chordata > Actinopteri > Perciformes > Sebastidae > Sebastiscus > Sebastiscus tertius. The sequence goes on along the minus strand of CAKAOH010021693.1, from coordinate 48,720 downwards.
AATTAACCAAATGACCAAAGGCTTCGTCATCATTATGCAACATTTGGACAAAGATAATAGTATGAAATCACTCATCATATTCAGTCAGAGTTCAACATGCAGATTTTTGTTGGCATCTGCATGTGACAAAGAGACTGTCAGTCCACATCAAGGCTCAGAGGTGGTGAGGTAATACGGCCATGCCCTGGGTGACTGATGCTTTTGAGCCCAGGGTTTGGCAGTTTGGCAGTCATTGCCTCTCTAAACAGGCAAGCAGCTTTACGGTCCAATGTATGCTGTAATCTCTCTGAATGTTTTGCAGTCTTGGAATGAATGAGTCAGGAATCTGCGCCAGCGCCAAGTGAAATAAAAACATAGAATTTGGTGTTGAACATCTGCCTGAAATATTTGCAACATAGTCGGACGGGTAAATTAAAGAAGAGAGACTGTAACACTGACGCAGAGCCATGAGATGGCAGCAATACTTGCTGTCACGTTTCTGTCTCAGTGCTTTTTTGATTGTTTTTCAAAAATGCACCTTTAGCCTTTGACCGTGAATTACAGTTTTTCTCATTGGCTTATTGGTTTAATTCTCAAATGAGAATAATTTTTTTCAAAACAATACGCTCAAATCTCTGAACAATTAGTTTGTTGTTCACAACAGATTCAAATTTCTCGTTCATTCTGTCAAATTGCACGTGTTTTGGCATGTATAAGTACAGTAACCACTTGCACATGGCTTGCTGATCAAAACTGATGAGTTGAATCTCAGTGAAACTGTCATCCTCTTCCATAAATATCTACGATCAGGAGGTACAATTTGTTGTTTTTGAACTGAACTACCGCAGCTTTTTTTCATTGTTGCAGGGATGTTGTTGTTTTTTTGGCATAAATGGCATTTTGTGACAAATTTTCTGTTCACTGTATCTGACTTTACATGAACGATCACAAGAGAATTTTCTATTTACAGTACATATCATTTTTCTGTGTAGTTACTACAACATTGACTTTTCCCAGTAAACTTTGACCTACTGTTGAAATGGGAATCTGAACAACTCAGTGTGATATACGATAGCATTCGGCAAGACAAAAGTTACATTCTGGTATTGTACAGTAACCAGTCAGTGTTAACAGAAAAGTAGAACAAAACAGAGATTAGTATATAAGAAACATTTCCAGGGTTGACTGTCATGGTGAGAAAACATGTAGACATAGACGATTACAAAACAACTTTTGGTGCCATTGGCCAATTTGCAGACACAATAACTTGGTTTTGAAGAATGAATGAAGTGTTTTGGGTGAGTTACGACCTTTTGCAAACATGCAATAGAGTTGTGATGTCCTGTCAAACAGTTGTGACAATTTCACTAACAGTTTAGAGAAAGTGAAGACTGTTTTGAAAAATGAGCCAAAGGGATTGAGAAAAGCTGTAATACATCTATCAATCGGGGGCCCATATGTGATAATATTTATCCAAAACATGTAAAAATATTTTTATAATATCCAATACATCCTGAAAAGAATGTGTTTTTTATGATATATGTATGTTGGCAGCTTAACATCATGGGAAAGCATCTGTAATATCACTTCCATGTGGTGTATGGGAATGGAAAATGGGGTGTAAAAGGATAAACATCCACTGGTTATTAGAGGCATGGTGTTAAATTCAAATGTAAAAACTTGGTAGCCACACTGCTGAATGACAAAATATGTTACTCTGTCTTTTAAACATACATTTCAGACCTTTCATTTGTGTCATGGTGGGTGACAATAAAGACAAAGCTTCTGCACAGTTTTTCCATTGCAGATTTATTTACATTTAATGATGGCGAAAGACCCTCTGGCAAATCTTAAGGCATTGTGTAATGTGTTCTCATGAGGTCTACTTCATCATCTTCATCCAAAATGTATGTGGTAAACAAAAATCTCTACCAAAACATTGAGTGTATTCATGCAAGACCCACATCTGTGGCTGCTGCATCGTGGGTCGAATCTCTGTTTGGCGCGCACTCCTGTCTCTGAGGTCAGCTTTTGCGGAGCCCCTGGCCCAACAATCACACCAAACCACTATCAAGTCCATATGAAGGCAATAAAATCAGATTTAAACCAGATCCCGATTGGTTTTATGTCCCCGTTGTGAAAATGTTGTAATGTCAACCTGGGTGCAGTCCATCTCAAAATGTGTGTGTCTGTTTATGAGTGAGTGAACTGGAAAGAAACTGAGACAGCCAGCATGGTGAGTGTCAAAACAAAAGAAGGTAAACCCTTTATTTTCTTCTCAGTATACATCACATAATCAACAAAAAAGGAACATTCTACAGTACTTTTAAAAAAAGGAGTTTAGAAAACAATAATTATACAAATCAGATTTGCCCAACGAGTCTCTAAATTGCAGTGGAAGGCCTGGCTGAGCAGAAGTCCATATTAAAAAAGACACAAAACAAGAGAAAGCAGATAAAAACAATATGCCGATAACCAGCTTCTTATGTTTGTGACCAAACAGTAGACGCATTGATCAAAGTATTAAAGACTAAACGTGAAAACACACATGGAGAACGGTCAGCGCTGCTTTTAGAGCATCTGTACAGTCACTCCTTTCAAGGCAAAGCCAGAATTTTCCTGGATGTGTGGCGCCACTGGCCTTTGGCCACAGGAGGAGCGGGTGTCAGTAGAAGCCCCTCTCCAATTTAAGGTCCACTGGTGATAAGTAAAACCTAGCTCCAGCTCCTATGGTGCTGATTTGTGGAAGGTCAAGGGTCGATCTCCATGGGAACAACCGTGAGGATGGCATCCTCATTTCCACGGCGCACAACTACTCTCAAGTTGCCGTCCTGCTTGATGGCGGCGGTGACGTCATTCGCTGATGAGATCCTTTGGCCGTTGATCGAGATGATGACGTCATGTTCTTTGAGCCCAGCACTGGAGGAGAGAAGAAGAAGAAGAAGAGATGGCTTCATAAATTACACTTGTTGTATGGATAACAGCAAAAAAAATGATGCCATTTTAGTTTTATGGGTCTGATTATGCATACAGTCTTTTCAAAATGAAGTTCCGTCTTCACAGGAAAAAACTTGGTTGGGTTGAGACAACAAAACTACTTAGTTAGGGTAAGGAAAGGATTGTTGTTTGGGTTAAAATAACTACGGAAGTGGCATTACTTAAGTACGGAAGTTACATGACAAATAAATCAACGTTGACTTCTGGTTTCTCATGGGATATGAATACTGGTCTCCTGGGCGAAAGTCCAATATATTGCTGTTTTGTGAATGCTGTTCCCAGGGCTTGCTTGAGGCACAGGCAATATAGGCGGTTGCCTGGGGCGCCACAAAAGACAAATGCCGGTGGGCGCCCTTTGTCATTTTCTGCATTGGGATAACAAAGTAACAAATAAAGAAAGAAAGACATTTTTCACTCCTGTAACTCTAGTAGTGAAACTAACAAAACACCTTTAAGCCAACAATATCAGAGACCAATTGTTTATTCATATTACAATACATACAGTTATTTATGAAAATAAAAATCTTAATTTTTGTTGTCCGGACAGTTCATATATCTTATTCCTTTTCTTCTTATTCTTCCGTTGTTGTCAAAAAAACAATTTGAAACACATGAATGACCCACGATGTTACCCTTGGTGACATATTCCTTCATTTCAATGAACACAGGCACTGTGGCTAAGAGCTGGAAATATTCACTAGAGCGCCAAATGTGTATTTTTCCACCGCTAAAAATAGTCCCCTACAAATGCACTATTAAATCCTGCTTGAGTAACGTTTGCTAAAAATGACAGTGCCCAGCTGTTATTGAAAAGTGAAATTATTCATGACCCATTTTTTAAGATTTACATCTTTAGTAGGAACCAATGGGCTTCCAGCTGAGCGTATTGAGAGACAGAATAACACATTATTGGTTTTGGTCTTTTCATTTGTTGATAATAGTAAAAATGTACAATATCATCAGCCTTATGCTTTAATGATCAAATGTGTTGGTTTAATGACAAAATTACTTCTCTCTGTTTGCATAATGTGTTACTATAATTTCCTCTTTAGATTTTAGTAGAAAGAATTAAAAGATTCAATTAAAGCAGCAGTAGGTAGGATTGGAGCAAATGTGATTTAAAACGGTCACTATATCCTGACAGTAGTGCATGAGACAGGTAATCTAAAAAAAATGATGTGCCTCTGTGTCCTCTGGTGTCCTCCGATGCTCCTAATGGCATCTGCAAGATTTCTCAGACCGGAGGAAAACATCCATTCAGAGCCGAGCTGGAGCCTTGCCGTCTCTGAGCAGCTGACTCGCAAACTCCGATCAAACGGTGAAACTAGGCAGCGCTGATCAAATATGAATCAATTATGTTACTCTAATGCCTAATTTTCATCTAAAATGTTTTCAGAAACATCTTGTAGTTTACTGTTTAGCTGTAAAATGAGAAAGTTTGTGACCCGGCTGCCATGTTGAAAACAGTCAAGCCAAAATCAAGCACCACCCACCAGCTGGAGCAAACTTTCTCAATTTACACCTAAACAGTACACTACAAGATGTTTCTGAAAACATTTTATGTGAGTAAACATTACAGTAACAGAATATTAATTCATATTTGATCAGCGCTGCCTAGTTTGACTGTTTGATTGGAGTTTGCGAGTGATTGACAGCTGCCTCCGTTGAATGAACAGCCAATAGGAACGCTCTCTCTCTGAAATGACCTGTGATTGGCCAAAGTCTCCCGTCACAAGCTATATTTTTTAAAGCCTGAAAACAGAGCCATGAGGAGGTGCAGAAGTCTAGTTTTCTCTCAGAACAATTGAATCACAATATACTGAAAGGTTATTATTAGGTTTTGCCCAATGATGCCAAAAACATTCAGCCCACTGCTGCTTTAATGGCCTACAGATAAAGGATCACAAACTGCACTTTACTAACACAATAAAACCAGTTAAAATCAAGTCATTTTCATGTGTTTTTGTTTTTTTACTCAAACACATCTAACTTGTACTTTGGTCAGGTTTGTTTACAGGTCCGTGAGCACAATCTGAACCGACGTAAAATCTGTTGTAAGAATTTTAACGATGGAGCGATCATGATGGCAATGATAGCACAGTGAGATCAGAACGCAAATAAAAACATATTGGCCGAACGTACACCCATAATAAAAAAAACAAACCCAGTAAACCTGAAATCACACGCAGACCCCAGCGGCAACCAGCAGCGATATCAAAAGCTTACTCTCCACACAGCTGCTTAATCACAGCCACATGTAAACACAGACCACCACACCTTCGCTCGCTACGGCATCCATAAACAGAACTGCAGCTCATTACGCTCAGCGGCTCCAACACCTCTGACAGAGCAAAATGGATGGCTTTCTACAGCGGGGTCAAGATTTCTAAAGGCCATAGTAAAGCAACACAAAACAGAGCGAGATCAAAGGAATGAAAGTGCAACCTAGAAAATAACACGGATCATAAAAGGGAACCACAGAAATGTTATTATGCAGAAAGCAGGGTGATTTTTAGGCAGTGAGTAAAGTCTGTCGAGGCCCTGTAGGGAACACACCGCTCTGCAGTGAGCTGGGTGAGCAGGCGCAGGAAAACCACAGCTAGTAACCTCCCCGCATGAGGTTTGAAGGAAATCGCTGACCTCAGCGTCTTCCGAGCCCTACTCTACTGGAGCTGTGGTGGTGGCTGATTGGAGTGGGTTGCGATTGTGGGAGGAGGGGGATATTTCAGAGGGCCAGGCACTCCAGGCACGCCGGAGTGAGCCATGAATTTACGTTCTGCTAAGACAGTTGTGTGGTGTGTGTTTGAGTGTGTGTGTCAATGTGTGCACACTTGACAGTTAGAGGCGAGAAATCAAATAAAGGAAGGAAATGAAATGGACGGTCTATTTGCATTGTGAGTAGGAAGCAGGAGCTGCATGGAGAGTGATGACAGTGAATTAAAGTGCACGTGTAGCATAAAGTGACGAAGACAATATCCCAGAGCTGAGAAAGAGTCAGAGAGAACTTGCATTTGCAAAAAGGTTATAATTACAACAACAGATTTTTGTAGGCCAACCCGGAAGTTAGCATCGCCCTGGTTCCCACCACAAATAGCCAATGGGATTTTTTCACTGGGTTTGGATTATTGCAGAAAATAAGGTCTGTGGCAAACAAACAAATATAATACCTAAAAGTTTTTTGTTCAGCAAGATAATCTCCACAAATGAACACCACTTTTATGATTTTTGAAGCGTGAATGCAATCACCAGAAGTAAAAAGCTAATGTTAGGCTATAAACGAACGACACCACGGTCACATGAGCGCGAGAATAAGGCTGTAAACGTTTAGTAGTCTCATTTAGCCACTTGTTAACAACCGCCTTTTTTAAGACGCTAACTATAGAAATTCCATTTCTGCCAATAAATTCCCCCTAAATGTTACACACTGCTCCTTTAAAGGATATAGTTTGTATTTAGTTTCAGTTTACTAGCACTATTTTTCCACTGCTTATTTTCGTTTTATTTTCAGTTTTGTTTCGTATAATAACCCTGATTTACACTTCACTGAAAACCATGGTGTTATAATTTGACACTGAGCCCACTCTTATGGAGCCATATGGGCAAAACATCTTCCTTACGTTGCAGCTGGTGTCTTTGCGATGACCTCCATAACGTAAGCTCCAGAGGTGATGTCAGGGAAGTCACGGTGTCGAGTCTTCAGCTCTTTGGCCAGCCTAAAGAAAGAAAATGGAGCAGAGTTTAGTAATTAACCGCCATTTTTTATCTAAAACCAGAAATGAAAATGTTGTAGTTTCCCATTATCTAAGCATCATGAACTGTTTCTATTCCACTGGCCATGTACATAAAAGTGTGCAACTCACGTTGGAGTGAGAGTCATCATCCTCACACCAATATACTTCTTCTTAGCAGCCGGTCTCCCTAGAGATGGACAACAACACAATACAGATAGAATCATTCAGCCTCTCGCCTGCAACAGTCTGGTTTTATGAGGGCATTTGTTTTGAACTCCAAGAAAATAAAAATCCTCCAAGGTGTTTTTTTTCTGTATGTGAGTGATGGACATATTACTTTAGATCAGACAGCGGATCACAAGATCGCCTCACTTATCTTGCATGTGTCTCGCAGGACAGTGTGCACATGTCCACACACTCCATCTTCCACGTTTCATCATCTTGTTTTTCAGTTATTTCATCATATCGACAAATCAAATCAAGTAGCCAGGTTGGCAGTCGCATATAAAATACATGTGCTATTTCCAAATCACTATGTGAGGTAAAGGGTGAAAAGCAATAAAATAAAAGGACAACCTGACAGGTACTGGCATTTGTCTTCTTAGTAGTTTATTTACAATGTCATAATCCTTTTGGGTAATGCTGGGCATGGATTCATAAAGCTAAAAATGTAGCCAATATATCTCAGGAGAGCACACAGAGATGAAAAATAACAACCAAAGAAATGGCATGCTGAATTATTATTATGCTCCTTTACTGTGTGTGCACATGGGATCTTGGTCCAACTCTTGTGGCCAATTATTCAAAAATTTGCCTCCTACAGTTTGTCTTGGTGATTGAGTAGAAGCCATAAAATGAAAACATATACAGTAAGTTGTGTTAGCGAGAGCTCATACCTCTGGACAGCCTGTCGTAGGACTCTGCCAGGAACTCTCGAATTTTGTCTGAGGGTATAGCGAAGGAGATGCCAGCCGTCACTTTCAACGTATTGATCCCGATCACCTCCCCATCCTTGAAAAAACAAACCTCAGTTTAGTTTCTGGTAACGAACAACTGCAAATTATTCTATGGATTTTAACCATAGACTGTATATAAAGATGGACGACATGACAGCTCCCTAAAAGTGACGCCAAAACATCTTGATCACCCTGTGGTGGCTGGCTGTAGTATATGTCATAAACCCCGCCCCCTCCATGTTCGTGGATGGGACATGGGCCAAACTAAAAAGTCAAAGTACACGTCAAACACATTTGAAGGAAGTGGAGACGCGTTGCCCATCTATATATACAGTCTATGATTTTAACATGTGGGAATGCAAAAATGGTCTGCCACTGAAATAAAAAATAGCTTACCAGATTTACCAGAGGTCCTCCGGAGTTGCCGTACTGCAAGCCAAAAAATATATCACTTATTATTTGTGTTTGTGAGAAAAACAAAGTGTATGCATGCATCTTTGTTCACATACATTTATAATGGCATCGGTTTGAATATACTCCATGTCGGAGTTGCGAAGGCCCAGCTCTCTGCCCCCTCGCTGAGTGGTGCTGACGATTCCCGTAGTAACTGTGTTCTGGAGGGAAAACGGGCTGCCGATAGCAACCACAAACTCCCCCGGTCTCAGGTCTGCTGAGCGGCCCAGCGACAGCACAGGAAGCTTGGTCTGCAAGTGGGAAACACAGAGGGACAACACGTTCACATTACTGGAGGCCAAAGTTACTGAGAAAAAAGAATGATTCATGAGGCTTTGCAGGATAAAACTAATGGTCATGTAGACCAGCAAGCCCAGTCGCACAGCAGTTCAAAACCAATTCGTATGTAATCCACGTAATCATGAACCGGGAAGTATAGAGAGCAACAAATCCTGCCTCAGGAGGAGATCGGGATGAATGAGTGGGTCAAAAAACACAGGACTTTCACCCAGGAGACCAGTATTCGTGTGCTGTGTGAAACCACAAGTCAAAGTTGATTTATTTGTCACATAACTTCTGTACTTAAGTTACCCCACTTCCAGTGTTATTTTAACCCAAACTGCAACCTTTTCCTAAACCAAGTAGTTTGTTGCCTAAACCTAACCGAGTCGATCTTTTCCTAAGCCTAACTAAGTAGTCTGTTGCCTAAGCCATCAGTCTATTCCTAAACCTAACCAAGTAGTCTGTTGCCTAAACATAATCAAGTCCATCTTTTCCTAAGCCTAACTTAAGTAGTTTTGTTGCCTATGCCTAACCAAGTCGATTTTTTCCTAAGCCTAACTAAGTAGTCTGTTGCCTAAGCCATCAGTCTATTCCTAAACCTAACTAAGTAGTCTGTTGCCTAAACCTAATCAAGTCCATCTTTTCCTAAGCCTAACTTAAGTAGTTTTGTTGCCTACGCCTAACCAAGTCGATCTATTCCTAAACCTAACTAAGTAGTTTTATTTTGAAAGGACTGGAGCAGAAATAGACACGAAAAATGTGTTGCTGGACATTCGTAGGAAAACGCACGAAAAATATGTTGTTGAAAGTCCTGCTAAGCGTCATGAAAAAAAGGGAACTTTGTGTCTATGTACACGAATCAAATGTGAGACTGTGTTGGACCAGCAGGTAGGAACAAAAACATCAAATGAATAGTTAATAAATAAATAAATAAAAATAAATGTATAAATGAATACATGCAAAATGCTTTGGCATATGTACAGAAAAGGTGTCATTATTGCGTCACCAAGATGACCCTCAGCTGCTTCTTATGCCTATGTAGAAAATCTAATGTCGCCTGTTAGTGGAAGGTGGTCTGAATGAATGGTGACGCTGTTTTGTTTTGTTTTGGTGACTGATACACTGTCATCACGGAAGACAATGTGATGCAACATAGTTTCAACTTTTCTAACGAGTGCAACTCTAAAGGAAAAACACAGACTCAGTGTTGCTTCGACTGCAATTACCCTACTGAGCTTTAAGGACATCTCATGATCATGTGTTTTATGAGTGGACGGCAGGAAAATAATTACAGCAAAACCACTAACAGTCTTCTAAACACAACCCACTCAATGCTGCATGGCAGTGCTCCCATACAAAAACAATTACTCCTTTTCCACCGCAGTAATAAAGTGACATTTACGCCAAAACAACCCGACTCGAAATGCTAATAATCAAGATCAAAAGCTTCTTTGTTTAACTGAAAGTGTAGCCCAGCTGACAAATCATGCCTAATGGTGAGTGTGGGCCGCAGATGCTGGAAAATGTACTGATATATACGGTAAATAATGAGTACCTTAAGCTGCTCTGGTTAGCCCTGTTACACTGCTGGGCAATGGAAACCAGGCTACTGAGAGCTGGCCTCTACAGACAGACAGGATATATTTATCCATCCGCAGTGACAGTTTCCTTGTCTGAATGAAATCATCTCTGCCGGGCAGCCTGCAGTCGAAGGCCAGGCGCCACCACATCACGTTGAGTCAGTGAAGAGACCCAATGCCCTGCCGGCAGGCGAACACTATCTTAGCCTAAAGAACCTGTCCCGCGTGCTCCTCCTATGTATCCATTTTGTTTACTCAGGGTTATAAATAGGCTGCAAGGTAACTGAGACAGCAACACAAGTTGGCACATGCAGACAAAAGGATAATTCAGCAGGCAAAGCACAAGTCATATTATTCTTAAAGGGGACATATCAGGCTCATCTTCAGGTTCATATTTGTATTTTGGGTTTCTACTAGAACATGTTTATAGGCTTTAATGTTCAAACAACACATTATTTCTCTCATACGGTCTTTCTGAATATACCTGTATACACCCTCTATCAAAAACGCTCCGTTTTAGTGCATTTCAACGGAATGACAACAGAATTGCGTTGCTATGAAACAGCTTGGGTCCATGTTTACTCCCTGTCAGCTGACGTCATTCACATACACTGCAACAGGAAATAAACTGGGACACATTTAGAATGTTTACGTTTCAAACTGTGAAATGCTCTTAATATTATACATTTGTGACATCACAAATGGACAGAAATCCTAACGGCTTGTTTCAAATGCACAGTTTCTGAATACGGGCTGTGTGTATTTATCTGTGGATTGAGTGTTTTGATACTTTCACAGTACTTATATATCACTTAAACCTGCTTTATAATATAAAAGACATGAAAATCATACTTTTTACAAAATGGGACCTTTAAGTAGGGCTGTCAATCGATTAAAATATTTAATCATGATTAATCGCATGGTTGTCCATAGTTAATCGCGATTAATTGCAAATTTTTTATCTGTTCAAAATTTACCTTAAAGGGAGATTTGTCAAGATGCTTTCCTTATGCAAATGTATGTCTATATTTATTATTGGAAATCAATTAACAACGCAAAACAATGACAAATATTGTCCAAAAACCCTCAAAGGTACTGCATTTAGCATAAAAATATGCTCAACTCATAACATGGCAAACTCAAGCCCTGCAGGCAACAACAGCTGCGTTAATGCGTTAAAGAAATTAGTGGCGTTAAATCGAATTTGACAGCCCTATTCTCAAGTCATAAAACATGACACCTCGCTACATGCATACATTTTTGCATTTCTGTGTTCATGAATATCTGCAGATAAAGACAAAATAAACTGATAACAGACACCTGATTCATAAAGAACTGCAAATTAAATTAGAAATTGGATTGTGGGAAAACATTTAAGACACACTTTTGATTCAGTCTTGTTATACTTTGCTGTAAACAATCTCGTCCCCTAAGGTGAAGTTATTATTAGAAGCAGACAAAGATAGTGATAGCTGGTAACTGAGGAAGAGAACCTTTCAACCACCTTACCTCACACATACACACAGATACACATACACAAAACACACAAATGTCCGAGGCTGTGTTCATGATTCCTGTGGGCTTGTTAGTGTCTAGGATAAGTAAACATGGCACAAAAAGACATAGGCTGTAGTAGTACAGTATGTACATAAACCATGAAACATGTGTTTGACGCGTGCAAACACACACACAAACAGACACCTGACACAGGAGTGGCGGTCTGTATAATCACCCCCAGCTGCCCCTCTCCCTTCACACTCCATGTGAGATAAGAGTATAACCAGATGGAGAGAGGAAGCAAGAGAAACACACACACAGCTGAGAGAGAGAGAGGACGTCAGGTGGATGTGAGTCACTGCCAAGACATCCAGGACTCGGCCTTTGCCAGTCACCATGATTAAGATAACAGTTAGTGATACTGGCGGTGTCATAGCGACTGTTGCTATCAGGAAAAAACCTTGCATCTCCAAAATGTCAACTTTGAGGAGCAGCTTTGGTTGCAGCTTGACTCCAGTTAATCATAAGGTGTTTTGAAAGAATGTAAAGGGATAGTTCGGGTGTTTTGAAGTGGGTTTGTTTGAGGTTCTTCTCTATAGTCAGTGTATTACCTACAGTAGATGACGGTTGGCACGCCCGCAGTTTGGAGAAGCAGACAGCAGTTACCGCACGGAAGCAAAGCAATGTAATGCTGTGGACGGGGCTGGCAGCAAAATGTATTTTAGCCACCTAAAAGAAAGGCTCACCTAAAAAAAATCAGTTTAAGTGTACTCTATTTAGAATATTTATGCCGATTTACCTTGCCTTGACACAGCTATACAGTCTATGCTTCCGATGGGGAATTGAAGCCGTTATCTATGCTTTCTCTAAAGCCACCAGACTCCATTGACAAAAACAGTAATTTTACCTCGCAAAACACAGGAGTTGCTGACCTACTACTGTCTCGATCAGTTTGTTTGTTTAAGTTATTGTGTGACCGTGGCGAATCCGAACTAACCAAAGTCACACAATAGGACAAAAAAACTAACCAATCGGGGCAGCGTTAGACCAGTAAACCCCGTGCTCTGCGAGACAAAATTACTGTTTTTTTCAATGGAGTCTGGTGGCTTTTGCGAGAGCATAGATGGATACAACAGCTTCATTTACCCATTGGAAAGGGCTGACGGCAAGGTAAAGCGGTGAAAATATTCTAAATGTACACTTAAAGTGATATTGATTTTTTTTAGGTGCCGGCCCCGTCCACAGCAGTACATTGCTTTGCTTCTGTGCGGTAACTTCTGTCTGTTTCTCCAAACTGGGGGCGTGTCGTCTGTCATCTGTTGTAGGTAATACACTGACTAGTACCTCATACAATTCCACTTCAAAACATCCAAACTATCCCTTTAATAAACGCGAGTAATGCAGAGTTCACACACACACACACACCAACACAAAATCACAATGCATTCAGCAAAAACATGTAAAAAGAGTGTAAAATGCATCAGTACGCTGACAGCCAAACAGCACCTAGGTGAGATGGCGGAACAAACACTGAGCATGCAGACATGCACAACTTTTTGAAAGACCCCTCGCTTACATATCACTTACGAAACGTGACTAGTCAGCAATCTGGAATGAGTTGTGGAAAATCATCCAGCCATGTGAGTCTGCCTCTTCCTGGCCACCCAAGTGACTCACCCTGCTATTTCAGACGAAGGTTACGATTGCACTCGTACTTCACCCAAAGACGCTACAGCCACACTTAAAGGAAGGAGGCAAGGTGAAAGAGGGGAACAACAAACACCACAAACCGCGGGTAGAGAGTCTGAGAATGTGAGGCGAGTGAGTCAAATGCTGCCTTGTTATTGATATTATGTGATGCATACAGCGCACGTTGGCAGAGATCAGATTATGACCGGAATTTTGGGTTGAAGATCATTTAGAACAACAGTTTCAGTATATATATACTGTATGTCAGACAAAATAAACCATACACGCTGCAGAGTTTTGGAAAATGTCTCCGAGGATAGCATCTACTTTCTGAAAATGAAAGCTCTTACAAAGGAAATCATGTTTTCCAACTTCTTAGATAAGAGAGAGAAGTGGGGCATCAGATTAAAGGAGGGAGGACTAACCGAAGAAGTGTTTGCACGTGGTGTGAAAAAAGTCCAGGCTTTTTTTTTTTTTTATTTTCTGTCACTGAGCTGAGTTTTGATTCAGCCTTCTGCGCACATTTAGGTTATGCTGGCAGACAAGCAACCAGATCGCTTTGAAAATAGCAGCAGAGTTCCTATAGAGATGTGTCATTGTTTAACATTACGGCCTTGCTCGTTTGAAGGCCCATTTAAAAACCATTACACTAACTACTGTTTTATGACTATAGAGGACCAGGTGCAAACTTTAACTCCAGTCAAACTGGGATGGACTGTGGCTTAATAGCCTCTGAGGCACACAGACACACACACAGAGAGAGAGAGAGGAGGCTGCCAGGGCATGAACCCTCACAAACACAAGTCTGTAAATTAAAACCCACACACCTGGCACTGCTCAGATATACAGCCAGACCACTTTAAAAATACACACATTCAGACTAGGAAGCTGCTTTGGTTGGGTCAGCGTGTGACCCTGAACTGTATATACGGTCACTTCACGCTTTCCTCTCCCTTTCACACAAGTGATTTCAAAGCAGGGAACATACTTTATAAGTTCCACCTTGCAACCTTCATAAGTACACAAAGGTATAGGGTGTTACTGCTGACATCTGAACGTGTGCCCTCGGGCTTGTAATGCAGATAAAAATGGGGCAGGATTCAGCACGCTCATACATAACATCAAGTCAGAGGATCAGAAGATCAGGCTGAGGGGTTGGAGAGAGGGGACACGGTATGTGTGTGTGTGTTTATCTGCTTGTACAGTGTGTACGTGACTCATTTGTATGTGTATGAATGCCTGTTTTTGCATGTTTGGCAGTGGGTCTGAAAAGTGAAGCCAACCCAACCGGTCGAGGCAGATGGCCGCCCCCACCCAGGACCCGGTTTTGCCCAAGGTTTCTGCCCGCTAAAGGGGAGTTTTTTCTTGCCACTGCCGCACCAAGTGCATGCTCATGGGGGGGATCTCTTGTTGGGTCTCTAAATTATAGAGTACGGTCTAGACCTGCTCTATATGAAAAGCGTCTTGAGATAACTTCTGTTAGGATTTGACGTTTTTATAAATATATACCCTACTTCTCACTTGATTTATTACCTCAGTAAACATTGTAAACATTAGTTTATGGTCTCAATCGCTAGTTTCAAGTCTTCTTCAAGACAGCATGATGTTCGTTTAATCAATTATCGTATCATTTAGAGAAAAATAGACCATAAAGCAGGGTATAGGCTTTAGGGCGTGGCTACCTTGTGATTGACAGGTCACTACCACAATGTAGTTCGTTTGTACTTTAATCCTTTCACAGTGTGTTTGCAGTTCATGAAAGTTAATCGGTCACCAAAAAAATGTCTTATTCAACGTCAACGTTGTACTTAGCTCCACCCTCTCATGTCACTTCTGGTTATAAAAAAACAAGACGGCAACGACCAAAAATTAGGATGGCGACAGCCAAAAACCAATGCTGTGTTTCAATTAAATTGAAGTAAGTACACAAATTTTGTTTACTTCCGTACTTACACTTGCTATTTTGAGTGCATAAGTGCATTCACACTGTGAAGTATGGCAAAATGCAGTGCACTCTAAGTACCCGGATGTTGTACTCAAAACAGTTAAAACTTTGAGTGTGGAACTTCGGACACTTCTCACCCTCAACAGTCATCATCTTCGCTACGTAACCAACCTATTTCAATCTGGTGAAAATGGCAGGTGAGGAGGCTGCAGCAGTTGCAAATGAAACGGCGAACACCGAACTATACAAATTTAAGTGATACATTTGGGTTTTTTTTTCACTAAGTACCACTATATTGTAGTTGGATAGGAGCCGCTATTGGGTTAATTTATCCGTCTGAATTGAATTACTGCCGATACGATGTGATGTCCATGGCTGACTATCACCAGCTGATCTAGAGAGCTTCCGGTGAGTGCACTACAGCCGAGTGCGATTTGAGACAACACTACCCTGTCGAAATTCACTACGCAAGTAAGTACATAGTGTGCAAAGTGTACTACATGGAAGTATACTAACAGAAGTATCCAAATTGAGACATAGCTCAAGATGGAAATGGCCAAAATGGCAAACTCGAGGCTTAAAAAAGGTCAGTCCACAAACCAATGGGTGACGTCACAGTAACTACGTCCACTTCTTATATATAGTTTACGATGTTTGGTAAACTGAGAAAAAAATAGATATGTAGGTGGATGTTATGATTACGATTTTTACACACAGAGCCATAGAAGTATATGAACTATGTCTTTGCTCCATTGACCAATTCCAAGCATGTTCAAATCACACAGGCTAAACCATATCCTTGCTGACACCAGCACGGAAACCACTATGGTTTCCATATGTTGTTGGGAAGGTTTGTAGAGTGTATAAGAGCAAGCATATGTCTGCGAGCTCCGTGTGTATGTTCCACTCTGTGTAGTTTTGCATGAGAGCTCGGAGGACTTCAGAGGCGTCTCGGCTCTGGCTAGACACCACAAAAACTTTGAACTGCACAAATCACAATGATGAGAGGAGATGAGGTCTTCATTTGATTCAGGAAGTCTGCCTAAAGTATATGAACTGCAACTCTCTTTGACCTAAAGTATTAGCTCATGCTTTTATTTATATAGTTTTGAAATGTTTCACCGTGCTCTGTGATGACAGGCGACCTTTTCAGCATTCACCGCTGGGATACGTTCCTGCACTGACCTTGAACGGGAGAAGAGGTTTAGAAAATGGATGGATGTTTAACTGCATGCAGAGATAATAGTGGCAAGAGTGAAAACTTTGACGGTAATTCTAATTTCTATAGGTTTTATATGTCTAGGGCAGTTATACTGTAGTCTAGACGGACTACTTTATATGGCTGGGGGAGCATACTGGAATCTCCTCAAGCACCTCCGAGGGTCCCTGGATCCCAGCCCTGCCTGTATGTGTTGTACTTTCCTAAAGCCTACACCCAAATTGTGGAGTATGACACTTGTAATAAATGAGTTAGTATAATACAAAGCACAACTGGCTAAATTACAAGAAAACATATTTTCTCTCTTATCTCTAGTGATATCTAGCTATGCAGAATGTTTAATTTCTCCAGGTTTTGAGATATCAGGTGAATGGAATTTCGTTCCTGGTACCCATAGTATTGAAACAGTTTTAAAAAGGACCTATTGTGCTTATTTTCAGGTACATATTTCTATTTTGGGTTTCTACTAGAGCAGGTTTGCATGCTTTAATGTTCAGAAAACACTATATTTTTCTCATACCGGCTGTGTTGCAGCACCTCTTTTCACCTTATGTCTGAAACGTTCCATTCACTTCAAGTGCATTGGAGTTCAGAGTAGGATCAAAGAACCTAGCAAAAAATACCCAAAAGCTATCTGCATACTTGCCAACCTTGAGATCTCCAAAATAGGGAGGATTTCAAAACCAAAGTGGGTGCTCCCCAGAAAGATTTTCAGAGTGTCAGAGACTTGGTTACCTGCATTCTGGTGACTTTTAAAGAATAAAAATAAAATAATATTTACACTGCACCAGCATTTTTGTTAAATAGGCCTACTTTTAATTTTACTTTTAATTCGCAGCAAAGAAAAACTGAATAACTCGCCCCTCTGGCGTGTGAATCTCTGGTATACACTAGGCTAATATTCATCAGTTTCAATTCATTCATTTTTTTATATTAGTATTTCTTTCTCTTGGTACTCTCCATTTCCCCTTTCAGACACAAGGCGACAATGGCACCACTGCACTCTGAAACCCGTTATTTCCAATGGCTTGTGCTGCGCCACGCCAGCTTTGCTGTGATGCTGTGATGCTGTGATTTGCGTAGAGCACAGCTCAAACCACTCCGAGGTGCTGCGAGCAGCTCTCCTTCGCCGGAAAAAGACATTTGGTGTCGCTCTGTTGTCGTCCAGGTGGAAACAGTAGGGCTTATACACATTGTATAGTGCCAGAAACATGCTGAGATACCGAAAAGGAAGAAAAAGGAAAAAAGAAATGCTGGAGAATTGTGACCCCGGTAGGAAACCGGGAGAGGGCAATAAAAACCGTACTCTTACTGCACGGATATGTGCCAGTAAGAGTATGTTTGACAATGTTTTTTTTCGTCCTTTTTTCCTAATTTGGGTGAACTAACCTTTAAAGGCAGGGTCAGATGATATAATCTATTCCCCTAATCCTCTTTAAAACAGGCGTTGTGACAGAATGCACCATAGTCTCTATTTAGTTCAAAAATAAAATGAATTGATAGTCAGTGAATGACTAAAATACACTGTTCTGTTCTGACTAAAGCTGTGGTTGGTTCTAAATAAGCATCTAAAGTGACGCCATTGACTGATAACCCGAAACAGTTGTGGGTAAGGCTGCTGGGGTTGGAAAACAATTACGCAGCCATAAAGTAAGCCAAGAAGAGAAAGTGCATCAAGATCCAGCGGGGCAAAAGAGTGAGTGTGTGTTTTCCTTGGCTCGTCTCCCGCCCAACTGCATCTTTAAGCATGGGAACCATTTTGGTTGCAGGGACAAGAGATGAAGGAGAGAGGTTAGGTCAGGAGGAGAGGAGGATGTGATTCATTTCCCCTCCGCCTGTCTCTGAAGGACGACACGCTGTGTCTTTCCACTGGCAATGGAGCGTGTCCTCTCCACGTCCCTGCAGTGAGCCAACTTAAACCCATCCATGTATATACACACACACACACACTGATTTGAATAATTGATTGCATGATTGCGTTTGTACTGTTCATCTAGGGAAATGTGGACATCTCTTCCTTCCTGGGGAAGCATTTAGCAAATGTTGCTGATAAACAGATAGATAAACGCAGGAGCACATGGCTACAGAGAGGCACATTCCTTCTCTTTCCTCTCTGCTCATAAACACAGACACACACATACACACACACATAGATATTCCAATAATAGCCCAGTCCAAACCAGCAACAGGCAAATTTCCCAGAGGGGAAACGGGTTTGGGACGGGTTGGGACTCTTAATAGTAGGTGATGGGTAATACAGAGACAAACAGTGGCATTGTTTCAGGGGACCGTATGGGGAACATGAGGCCAGTTTTCCCTGCCACGCTGCTTGTAAAGCTGATTTTAGCAGGAGGGTCAAGTTAATGGCTAATTTATTTATAGTTACGTCCATCCGTTTCAGTGGGATTTAATTCTTTTTGAGGCAACTTATCATTACAACGCCTCTGGTGTTGAAAATAGGAATAGGAAGCTTTCCATTCTAGTATGATATACATATACAGTTCACATTGATAATGGTGGCAAATTAACATTTGCAGTCCTTGATTTCAGACAGAAGTAGACAAAAGAAGCTTCTCATTCTTAGTCTGCAAATGTTGATTTTGTCAGGTGAAATGACAACTGTTGCTAGAATATTTCATAGGCTATATAGCTAAGCTATAACGTCAACGTCATTGGTTGAAATCTGTCTCCAGCTGACTTGTTTCCCTGTAAAAGGCTCTTAATATGAAGTTTGTGGCTATATATCATGCTAAAAGACAAGAAAGAGAAGGGCATGTCTCTTTTTTCTTTAAGCAACAAGTCAGCAAATAAAAGCATGCATTGCACTGCAGGGTACAGTTCGCCCTAGTGTTATTTGAACAGTAAAATAAGGGAAAATGTAGCCTACGATTAAACTGTTACGTCGTTCTAACATAACCCTGTTTGGATAGTTACCAGACAAAAACATACTTGGGCAAGCAATACAGAAAAAGGTATACTTTGAAAGACAACAGGCTTTGAGGATGAGGCCTAAGGATGAGAACTAACTGTAGATTGTATATAAGATAAGATAGACGACATGACAGCTCCCTAAAAGTGAAGCCAAAACATCTCGATCTCCACCTGGTGGCTGGCTGCAATAAGGGTCATAAATCCCACCTCCTCCATGTTAGCAGATGGGACATGGGCCAAACTAAAAAGTCAAAGTACACGTCAAATACATTTTCCCAAAGATGTATTGATGTATGTTCAAGTGTTCATTTGGTTTTATTAGTTATTGATGCTATGAAAAAGGGGGTGAGACGTCATGATTGGCAGCTGTGACTCTCTCTCGCTGACGGCCGTGCTCGGCTCGCGATTGGTTCGGGCGGGTGACCTCCATACTGCGGCTCTACCTTCCGATCACTACTAGCTGCGCAGAATCTGGCTCCAAATGACGTCAAAATATCAACATGGCAGCTCCCGTATCCGGGATATTTTGGCTTCACTTCTGTACAGTGGGAGGAAGTAGAGACACGTCATCCATCTTTATATATAGTCTATGCGACTGACCGATGTGTTTGACTAATAGGATAATGCTGCGGTTACTGGTGTGTAAACTATAAATCCAAGAAAGAGCAAGAGAGACGCTAACGTTAGTGAAAGTTCAACTCCTGAAAAGACTTTTTCTAGTAACTCCATAATGTAGTTATAGCTAATAATATGCTAACTCTTGGCCTTGGAAGTAACACTAAGATAGCTATAGTTAGCCAGGCATGGAGACGTATTGCAGCTAACAGTAAAGCAAATAAACAAATAGATTAAACTATTCCTTACAAACTTGGTTTTATCAAAATATCCAAAGCTTGACAGGTCTACTGTGCCTACAATTTTTGAGCTGCAGTGTGAACAAAGCCAAGGATCAATGCGTTCCCTGCATTCAGCCGCATTTGCAGTATGAAGCACTCAAAAGCCAAGGTTAATGACTGCACAGGCCGTGCAGTAAAGTGATCTGGAATGATATGGAAAACTCCCTGCACGCTACATTTGAGCGTTTTGAAGTCATTCCAAGTCAGCATGGTTGCTTTCCAAGTCCGTGGGGGTCAATATAAGTCAATATGATTAAGTAAATGTCCTTCCAAGTTAGCAAGCTTCAAGTCAGAGTGAAAGCAGGTAAATCTGAACCCATCATTATAAGCACTTCCAAGTGAATGTGACCGTGTCCAAGTCCTGAGCGAGAGAATGAGGTTAATGAGAGGCGTTTTGCTGTAAAAGCTGAAGCACAATGAGTTCTGTCATTATTGTGCTGTTGCCACATCACACAATGCACTCATTAGCCTATAAGCTCACATTGTTCTCCAGGCATATGGATCCATTTTCCAGGCCTTGACCACATCGCTCGCTCTTTCTCTATCCCTCTTGCTTTCTCTTTTCCCCCCATACTCTCTACACAGGAACAAGTGAGTACGGCACTCTTTCCCCATCCCCTTCCCCTCTGAAGTTCCAGCTGCTGTAGACGGACTAATGTATTCCCCAGAGCTGAGGGGTAGACCACAGCCTAGAGAACGGACTGGGTCTCGCTACCAATAAACTCCAATTTCACATAGGAATGGGAAGAAAAATGAGACAGAAGCGAGTCTTTACACTCCTAACTTTAAACTTTCTCACTCATAAACTTGTACAATTGTTTATTGATTATCTGCTTTTGGAGTGCTGACATTAACAGCATTCAGCTTTTATTAAACAGAGAGAACGCGATGAAGAAAAGTAAAGTAAGGAGCAGATGGAAGATTAAAGATACATATTCAGCACCAGTCAGGATAGGAATTTATAAAATCACATATGGTAATTTTGCTATAAAACAGCCCAATTTATGCTTGAGGACAATTTCTCTAAAAACTAAAACTCTAATCTGAAAATCTCCTTAAACTAGAGATGAAAAGATATTTGTGGGCTCGTTTAATATTTTATTTTCACTTGAGCGTCCATTTCTGTTTCCAGTGGTGGAATCAGTACTCATCTGTTATCTATACAATTCAGTGAACTGTCCTTGAATAAAGGAAGAATATTTCAAAGCTGGAATTTACAGTTATTACTCTTGGGTGCTGAAATGAAATACCCTGTAGCTATAGGTTTGGATAACTATACTTTCCCTTTTAAATGTAATCCAAAATGACAAGTTTGCGTGCCCTCCTACTCTCTCATTATAACCCTCTATAGCATCCTCTAATTTTGCCCTGTATTAACTCTCACTGGTTCCACATCACACACACACACTCACACACACACACATGCTAACCTCCCTTCATTAGCAGGAATACCAGTTCCATCTGCCTGTCCAAAGAGACCACATGTCTTCTGGGGCTTCACCACTGACTCATGGCCTGGATGACCTGCTAGGACGTCACACAATGACTTACACCCTTTATCACAACAAGCCTACCCATGATGGTGAGTGTTTTCTACCAGTATGACGCCCTGGATACATCTGGCTGTCATTTGATTACAACTGACCTGCTTTATTACAAACACATGTTGTTTACCAACCAGTTAAAGAGGACCTATTATGCTTATTGTCAGGTGCATACTTGTACACTTGTATTTTGGGTTCCTGCTAGAACATGTTTTACATGCTTTAATGTTAAAAAAAAATGCTTTATTTTTCTCATACCGGCTGTGCTGCAGCACCTCTTTTTTCATCCTCTGTCTGAAACGCTCTGTTTGAGCTCCTGCCCCTCCTTCCCAAAAAGCCCAGTCTGCTGTGATTGGTCAGCTGACCCACTCTGTTGTCATTGGTCAACCGAACCAAACTTTTCGGACTCCGCTTCAGCTCTGCTCTGACTAGCTTTGTTTGAAGGCATCCCTAACTAGCTGCTAAGCAAAGTGTGTTACTTGGTGACATCACCACGTTACGGAAGAAAAGGCAGGACTTCAAGCAAGGTGTTTCAGGCAGATCAGGAGCAGTGTTTCTGTGGAGGAGAGTAACTCCCTTTGGCCTGAAGTGACACACTAATGGAAAGGGAAAAACCACAAAAGCATAATAGGTTCTCCTTAAGTCATGGTGTCATTTTGGTGAAAGGTGGAAAATATTTCTGCATGCACTGTATAAAACGACTTCTGCAATGATGAAGCATATATTGTTGATGAGCAGCACAGCAAGGTATTTTTCATGCTTCAGTAATTCCTCAATCTGCAGCAATCTGCAAAGGCTGTACACACTGAGCATGTGATGCAAACAAATCCCCCGCATGAAGACCAGCCTGTCATCAACGGACGGAACAGCTTTTATTATAGGATGAACCAAAACAAAGCTGTCTGTCACTGCTCTTTTCTGCATTCTTCGCTCAAAATTGTCGGCTGAACAAAACACCAGAATGTTTCAACTCGACTCTTTTCAGACTTGAAGGTCTTTGTAATCCACCTCGTGTTTCCGTCATGAACATCTATTCAGCTGTGTCACCCAGCCATGAGAGTGAGTTCCATAATGCACTCTGCTCTGTTATGACACCCTGGATCTCTGCCATGCTAGCGTGGATCCCTCTAGTCCAGTAGACGGAGAAACAAACACAGACAGATAGGGACGTGGAGGGAACAAGAGAGAAATTGTAGGAAATATCCTATGAAGCAAAGCGTAGAAAGATATTTAACTCCTCAGTTAAACTGGCCACAGGTTTGGGATAGTCTCTGCAAGTTGCTCGTGAGAAAAGTTTTGTAATATCCGTTGGTTGTTTTTGCAGCCTGTCGTGTCTGAACACCAACAGGATCTGGATCGACTGCCAGCCAGCTGTCTTTTAAAGACCCATTTGGCTGCAGCTGCATTCTCACTTTACTTCACTTGCACTCGGAATAATCTAGATTTAGAACACTTTCATGCCAGACTTCAATCCCCCAGCCGTCAAATCTCCAGACAGTTTAATTACAAAACAGGAGTCAATGTTTTGATCTTGTTGCATTGTTTCTGGAGAGTGCACAGAACTTTGTCAAGAGTACCTTTGCAAATGTTCTCATTCCAATTGACTTGTACATCTTTGAATAAACGCTACTTTTTCGAAAGCAACATTTATTGTTCTCATGCTGGAGGATGGCCAAAATGGTGGTTTTGTCGTGACGTGCATTGGTGGTTGTGACTAGACATGATGAATAAATGTAATTCTTTGGGTCAAGAACCAAACAACAGTTGGAGAAATTAGAAAAGTGATGGAAAGTTTAGTGGGAAAGTGGAGGAAATGTATCCTCTAATAAGCCTGTTTCTCCGGCCTTAATTAAACTAATCGCATCTCAATGAGACAAATTATATCTCTTTTAAAGGAATAGTGTAACTTTTTGGTAAACACCCTTATTCGCTTTCTTGCTAAGACTTTGATGAAACGATCAATACCACTCGCATGTCTGTACGCTAATTATGGAGCTAGAGCCATGGAGGCGATTAGCTTAGCTTAGCATAAACACTGGAAGCAGAAGGTAACAGCTAGCAGCTGTTTTTACAAAGAGTTAAGGCATTTACACACCGGGGGTGCACGTCAATATATATTTTTTGAAAATGTTGTTTTTGTCATGAGTACTTTCACACAGAACGCAAATATTACATGTCAAAAAAGTGAATAAAGGCATCAACCTGTCGCGTTGTGCAGAACAGGTTGAGTGGTGCCTATATTTATGAAACAACAACATGTAGTCTGAACCAAGAAGGTAAACTTCATTACTACTTTCAACCTTGACAAAGGCTTCGCAGACCAGATCCACTCCTTCCGTTCTCGGCCTTCATCGCCGCTAGTTCTTTGATGTCGACTTGGGGGGGGGGTGTAAAGTCTTAGTTAGTCGATGCTAACCCAAGGTAATCACCCCCTTTAAGGGAGACCTGGCTGAGATGGCAATAAATCAAAAGCGAACAGAAAACATGTTCAAGCTCTTAGTTTGATAAACATTTCACTTTCTAGATGTCTCTAACTGACACTACTAGTTCTGTCACTTTACTGCCCTTCTGACAGTGTGGTACTTTGACTGACCGGTGCTTCGATCTTGATGAGGGCGATGTCCGATTTCTCGTCCACGTCTTTGATTTTGGCCTCGTAGGAGCCGCCGCTCTTCAACTCCACTTTCACCCGGTGCTTATTGGCCACGACATGGGCATTGGTCACTATCTGGCCATCCTCTGCCACAACAAAGCCAGAACCACTGGCCACGGCCACCTCCCGCTTGGAATAGGTCATCCTGTGGGAGGGAGGAGGAGGAGGGAATTAGAGTATTTCTATTCACTTCTTCACTCCTTCAACAGGTCTCTTCTTCTAGAAAAACAAACTGAGAAAACAGCTAAACCAATGCATGATGTAACAGCAGTGTAACACTCGGAATTTTGAAAGAAAAGTGAGATGAAAGCATTTGAGTGCAGGAGGTAAATATATAAACAGTAGGCAGGTAAGCATTCAAAGGTGAGCCGGGGAGATTAAATATACATAAAAACAGTGAGAGGAGGAAACAAACACACACACTGCAGACTTAATACACAGCACAACCTCAAGGAAAAACAGCTTTCAAGTCAACCTGAGGCAGCGACAGCAGAGGAGGGAAGAAAAAGGGACAGATCTGAGTGAGGGAAAGATGGAAACGTGGAAATCAGAGAGCGGCAGACGTTCAAAGAACCACTTTACAAGCTACAGTGACAGACGCGATGGAGACGAAGAATTGAGGTGTCAAAGAAGGACGAGGAGCAGAGATAAAAGGAGCATAAAAGCTGAAAAGAAAAGACGTTGAAAGACTGAAGTGGAGAATAAGGTGCTGCACCAACTGGTGTGGTCTGGTAAAGTACACAGGTGGGCTGTAAATGCTAGTGTGTTTCAGTCCGTCCCACACACACATACACACACACAGGTGCACGGCTCTTACTTGCGGTAAAGTTCAATGTGAACCACAGACGGAGCAATTTTCTCCACCACGTCGGCGATGAAGTTGTATTTGTGTCTTGGGCTGTCTGGGTTGTCCTGAGCTGGAAATACAACACACATACACACACACACACACACACACGCATGTACGTCAGGATGTGAGACGAGTAAAAGCAAACAAAAGACGCACTGAAATACTGCATGATGTAAGAGCTGTGTTGAGAATAGAAAACCAACAAATAAAACTGCCCATTATCATAACACAGAGGGGAAAAGAGAAGATGGCAGTTCTTATGCGGTGGAGACCGTCTAGGCCAGGTCGGACACACATGCACACACATTCATTTACAAACTCTTAACCCTGGCCGTAAACCTCACTAATAAATATTTAACCTTGACCTTTACCCTTACCTTAACCCACGGTTGATTGTATAAACAGACTCTAAACTCTTTAACCATCAACTGATCTTTTGTTAAGACCAAACTGCTCCTCACAAGTATAATACCACTCACTCACTCACTCACACAGACATACACACTGTCTGACAGTGTACGTATGAGAACTGCCAAATTCACTGAATCACCTATCCCACCACCATCTATCCAGGGCAAGTCAGGAAATGCTGACTGATTTACCTGGTAATTAAGGTCTACCCAGGAGACAGTTTAACCAAAGCTATGAATCAAGACTCCCCAGACCTTTCCCTCTGTGCTTTTCATCCTTCCATGCCTAAACCCTTATTTTACCATGAACCTCAAACTATTTTGTCTCACAAGGACAATTTTCAGTCATTACGTTCTCCTAGAGGACAGATTTTGTGAAAGTCAAAAGCCCATAAGCCCTGGGATATCACTGATTGCAGTGAAGGGTTAAGGAAAGAGAAAAAGACTTTTCCGCTTGAGGTGCATTTAAGCTAACACAAGCATGGAATGAGCACCATCTTGCCGTACTGAATGCCACTAAATTATACAGTATGAAAACATTTGTCAACCCGCAGGGGGAAAATTCTGGTGTTATATGATCACTCAAACTGTCAGACAAATTCTGTCTGTCTATCTATCTGCAAGACTAAGCATCTATACCACCATGCTGTACTTATAGGCACAGTGGTGCTTTGAGTGCTAACATGCTCCAAATGACAATGGCAACATGCTGATGTGATAACCATGTTCACCAATTAGGTTAGCGAGATAACATTTGCTTATTAGCGTTAAACACAAAGTACAGCTATAAGACTGATGGAAATCTCACGTTGGTCGTAAACCAACGTATTTGATCACCAAAGTGATTAAAATTCATTCTGAGAGGGACATGAATGAACCAAATTTTATGACAATCCATCCAATAGTTGTTGAGACATTTTATTCGAAACCATTAATGTGAACCTCATTGTGGCGTTACAGGAAAGGTCAGAAGGATACATCCATTGGGCACTATGAACGTCTGAATGAAATGTTGTGTCAATCCATCGAGTAAATGTTGAGATATTTCACAGGGTAGCTGAACATTTGACCTGCTGAGGGGCACTACAGAAAAAGTCAGGGATAACAAAACCACTGGTTTCATCCTCTGGTTATCTCAGTGGGCAACTCCGAGATCTGAAAAGTGAAGCCAATGCAGAACTGCTTCAAAATTGCATTCTTTCTCCTCTGGTTGCAAAAATAAGTCTATGAGAAAATGACCCTA
Organism: Sebastiscus tertius; assembly: GCA_916701665.1. Lineage (NCBI taxonomy): Eukaryota > Metazoa > Chordata > Actinopteri > Perciformes > Sebastidae > Sebastiscus > Sebastiscus tertius. Next base: position 21,865 of record CAKAOH010021693.1, on the reverse strand, counting down.
CTTCTCTCTTGATTTATTACCTCAGTAAACATTGTAATCATGAGTTTATGTTCACAGTTGCTAGTTTCAAGTCTTCTTCAATACAGCATGATGTTAATTTAGTAAATTATGGTCCTATTTAGAGTCAAATAGACCATAAAATTGGGTATGCTTTAGGGTGCGGCTACCTTGTGATTGACAGGTCGCTACCACAGCGTTGTCTGGTCTGGGAGTTGTCCGTGTTTTCGTCTTGCAACTTTAACCCTCTCACAGTGTGTATTCAGTTCATGAAAGTTAACTGTAAGCTTTTTGGTCTCCTAAAAATGTCTTATTCAGCGTTCGGTTGCAAATAACCAAGATGGCGACGGCCAAAAATCAAGATGGCAGTGGTCAAAATGCTGAACTCAAGGCTTCAAAACAGCAGTCCACAAACCAATGGGTGACGTCACAGTGACTGTCCACTTCTTATACACAGTTTGTGGGTTATCTGTACCAAATTGCATCTAATAGTTGTCAAGACATTTCTCTAAGAGCCCATTATGTCAACCTCATGGTGACACTAGAGGAAAAGTTAGGGGATCACCGAAGTCAGTGGGTTTCATCATCTGAGAAGCATGAATGTCTGTACAAAAATGAATTTCAATCTAATAGTTGTTGGGAGCCATGCCGCTAGTAAAAAAAGAGGATGGTCATAAACCATCGGAACCACTTTTCTCCAAACCTTCACATCCCTGTTGAACTTTAACACTACAAATCAAACATTAAATCTGATAAATGTCACACAAGATTCTCACCAGAGTAAGAAAGAGAAGTAATGGAAAGACCGCAGTAATTTTCCCCATGCTTGCTTCACGCCCGGGGGGGTTCGTGGTCAGCTCTGATAGGATTACAGTTAGAGAGAGCAGGCCCAGTGTCCAGAACCTGTGTTGTTTCTGGAGCGTTTATACAGGCTTTCAGTCTCTTTCACTTTACATTGTTACGATGATGGCTGCCTCTTCACACACACGGGGAAATTAATTTCTAGAGACACACTGCTACAACTGCAACGCCATGTGATGATAGTAGACTTATAGGCCCATTGGTGACAAGTTACTGGAGATGGGAAATCGTGAATCAGATCTTGTGCACAGTTCAGTTACATTAAAGAGCCCAGCCAAGCCATTGTTGTCTGATTTATGCACTGTGGGAGATTATTTCACTGCTGAACTAAGCTTAGAAAGGCTTTACTGTTGTACAATTAAGTTGACTTACGAGCAGATGTCTCCTTAAATGCCCAAACCTGCTAATTCATCCTTAACTTTGAACTCCTGAATGTCACTGATGTGTGTAGAGAAAGTCTGCCTGTAAAGCTTTCTGATTATTGTCTAATCCACATATTGCTGTTTTCACAATATTTCTCCATCTATTGAATTGTTGCCAGAGGCTGACTCTAAAAGGTCTTAGCTACAGGCATCATATAGGATAACTGGCTTTCCACTGTGTGCAAAAATTATATAATTAAATGTGGATATTATAGGGCAAGAAAAAGGGAAATACTTCAGACAATGTAGGTGTTGTAGGTCAGAAATGTTTCAACTAAAAGTGAACAGATACGGTACACTTGCTGCCAGCTGTAAGGCCATAGACTGTATAAGAAGTGGATGTAGTCGCCGTGACGTCACCCATTGGTTTGTGGACTGCCGTTTTGAAGCCTCAAGTTCGGCATTTTGGCTGTCACCTTGTTGGTTATTTGCAACCAGAAGTGACACGATAGGGTGGAGCTAAGTACAACCGAACGCTGAATAACACATTTTCAGGCGACCAAAAGGTTATAATTAACTTTCATGAACTGAGAACACACTGTGAGAAGGTTAAAGTTGTAAGATGAAAACACAGACAACTCCCAGACCGGACAACGCTGTGGTAGCGACCTGTCAATCACAAGGTAGACACGCCCTGAATGCTCTGGATATCCAACAAACACAAAATGGACCATAGAACCCCATTTTTGCTTTCAGATGTTTTATTACAGAAAGTGTATGAAACCCATGACCAAAATAGTCATATATTCTGTCATTGTGTTACTTACGGATGGAAATATTGTGAAAAAAAATGACTCCCCTTTTTCCTGGGGACCTCTTGGAACCCCACCAACGACCCCTGGGGGTCCCGGGACCCCCAGGGATATTTGTTGGTAGTAAGTAAGAAAGCTATATTAAGTAAGAGAGATTTTTTTTAATCATATACAACATCTATTAAGTCCAACGGTCACTAAGCACTTCACAAGTCAATATAAACAGGACTAAACCGAACAACTAAAAAGAAAGCAAGGCCCGTCTGTACAAGAAGGTTTTCAGCAATCCTCTATTTTAATAGTAATAGTTCACCAGCTGCAGTTTGAGTATTCATTTCAGCATGTGAGCAAGTTACAGACAGGCATGAATAATTGACTGAGTCATTTGGAAATAGGTATTTCAAACTCAGTAAAACAGGAACAAGATAACAAAGCGATCAAAAATAACCTGTTCTCAGAATATCACTGTATATAGGCAAGAAGTGGCCCAAAGCTCAGCTCAGCGATGCTGTTAATAGAATGGAAGGCTTCCATTGTGATTTAATTGAGGAAAATTGTTCACCATCCAATTGGTAATAATGGCAGATAAGCACCCTTGTAAAACCAAGCCAACCTGTCAGTCAGTTAGTCTGTCTAATTGTTTCACATTAAAGGAGAGATACATTAGCCTTTACATAACAATAGAGGAAAATGCAACCAAAACTACGGGTGATTCGGTCCAAATTGACTCTTGGGCCAAGAATTGAGCCCTGAGGGACGCCACAACAAAGATGTGCAATGTCAGCACTTGAGACTCAGGACTCAGCAGCATCAGTACACATCCAAATATCACTTGATAGTGTTTATTCAGTGCTGTGATTCTGAACGTATCGTGGGCCTCCTAGACATAACTGCTGTTCAACTACCACAATTTCCAATATTTTGGAGATGGCACTTAATTCAGAGACAATTGGAGTTCAGTGTCTTGGCCAAAGGCACTTAGACATGTGGACATAAGGAAGTAGGTATTGTATTGACTGATGGTGTGTGATGGTGAGTACATTTTTAAGGAGACCATACCATTGCACAGAGGAGGATGAAGGAGAAAGATGAAAAATTATTCAGGACTATAGTCTTGATCAAATTCCTACTCTGAAATAATAACTTAAGTAAGTTTTAGTCAAATAAAGTAAAGATTTCACCCATATTGAGGTTTTATCCTAACTTTATTAGGCTCTAACCTAAAGGATCTAATCTTTTATTAGATCAGTTAACAATAATCAGATGTCTAAAAGATTATTTCTGGAGTCTAATCAAGCATTCAGTGACGGGAACCATTCAGACACAACATTTTAAAAAGAAAGTTCACATAAAGGCGCTCACTTTTTTTGGCATCTCTCTCTCTGTCTCTCTCTCACACACACACACTCAAAGGCCCCCTATCCTCATCACTCCGTATACCCATTACCCCCTCCCGTCTCTACACATTGACCTTCACCACACGGGTCCCCGCTCAAGATTTCAGCTTCTTTTCTATTGCAATTTTCCCATACATAGCACCCACTGTTTTATAGGCGCCTGCAGGCGGAAGCAGTTTTTTTTATTCCCCAGACTAGAAAAACTAGATGTGAATACAGTAAGACCAGCTCCTCTTCTTCATGCAGTGACACACTGGGCAAACCAGAGCCAGGCTTATGTTAAATGTGTGAAATGGAAGCAAATATTTCTTTTGGTAAAAAGGGTAAAGTTTTGAGAATCATGGCAACCACGGTCACTTTTACTATTATATAAAATTATTTACAGTAAGCCATTGATTTTGGCTCAATACACATCATTAAAGACTCACAGATGTGAATGTTAGGGCAGTAAAGTGTAACGTCAGGATTAATTTAGTTTTGATGAGGCTCTGCTTTTCTGAAATTAAAAAGATACACAGTTGCTGCTGTTTAAAATATTACAATGACGTATTGGCAACATTACATGACCTACTGTGCAACTGTGTGAGTAACTCGATCTAACCTCATTTTTCCATGTCTAATTTTGTTACAGTTTGACCCAATTCTAACTCCAAGATCTTTTTTTAGTTCGGGACTTCACCCAAGATTGGCAGCACACAATACAACCAGAAACACTGACATCTGAGTCATGGATGTATAAAGAGAGCTGGATACAGCGTTGGAGGCTGCCGTTCATTCCTACTAGAGTTGCTCAGTGGCGCATGAAGCCAAAATGGCTCGACTGCCGAGTGATAAAGTATCCAGATCATCCGGCGATCTTCCGCATCCATTGGGCCCGTAGAGCAGGCGCAGTAGCGTTTCCTTTAACCCCGCCTCCCAGCCCTCGCTTCAGCTGTGGTCTCAGGCTCTCATTCACATGAACTGAGGAAGGGAAATAACTCTGGATTCGGCTATTAGTGCATTTTACAACTTTTAGGACACACTGATTTAAATAAGGGTTTTTCAAGTGTTAACACTGGAAAGTTGATTTACCTCAACAAAAAAAATATCCACTGAGTTTTAGACGTATCTTTCCCAATGTTAGTCTATGGGAAAAAAAGTCTTTTTGGGTCCAATGGCATTACGTGATGGATACAGACGTTGTAATTCCACCGTTTGGCCACTACGAAAATTTGCTTCAAATCCCAATGCTCTTCCTGGGGGCTTGGTCTGACTAAGTGAGGGGACAGCTTTAGCAGCATAGTAACAGTAAGGTAAGAAGTCATGAATTAGGATATGAAGATACTCAGACCCACTGTCAAATGTACAGGAAAAATGCAAATTTATCATTTTCCAAGAGTGCCTATACTAGCAGACAAAGCTGACAGGAGGTATGGTGGGTTTGGGAAGACGGATCAGGTTAAGTGTGATATGGGGGAAGAGGACATACAAACATGTTGTGGTCAAAAATAAATGAGATACACAAGAGCATATAAGAGCAAAGTATGTCTATGAAAGAGGATGCAGCACAAAGAGAAATGAAGAAATAATGAGAAGGGGAATTGCAGGCATCGTGAACAGGAAGGAAGATAAATGAGAAAAACAGACAGAGAGACATGCAGAAACAGGAGCAGAGACAGACTGATAGAACAATTTAAAAGAGGGAAAAGACACGCACAAGGATGATCTTTTAATATAATGAGTGGCTGAGTTAAGTCGGGGAAGAATGTGCATATTCAGCACATGTCACTAGCCGGAGTCACAGAGTGCATTCTGCAACATCAGCTGCAGCAGTACAGTCACTCCATTCCCAGGGCATCAAATACCAACGCTTTGTCACGGCCGTCAGCATGTGATACTGACCCTTAAAGCACCCTTTAGTGTCGGTATGAGACAAATCAGGCTTTCCATTAACTACAATGTAAACCCATGTGAATGTGGTGATGCAGTTATAAAGCTTCAGCAGGCAACAAGTTTTTGGCATCATTGGGCAAAAATTCCATAATAACCTTTCAGCATATTGTAATTCAAGTGTTCTGAGAGAAAACTAGACTTCTGCACCTCCTCATGGCTCTGTTTTCAGGCTTTAAACCCCTTCTACCCCATGACGGGAGATTTTGACCAATCACAGGTTATTTCAGAGAGAGAGAGAGCGTTCCTATTGGCTGTACTCCGGCTGGTGGGCGGTGCTTGGTATTTCCTCAACTGATCTCAACATGGCTGCAAACTTTCTCATTTTACAGCTAAACAGTACACTACAAGATGTTTCTGAAAACATTTGAGGAGAGAAATAGGTATTACAGTAACAGAATATTGATTCATATTTGATCAGCGCTGCCTAGTTTGACCATTTCTCACAGAACACTTGAATTACAATATGCTGAAAGGTTATTATTATCGAATTTTTGCTCAATGATGCCAAAAACGTTCTGCCTACTGAAGCTTTAAGCATGTGTTAGCTGCAACCAAAAAGAGTGACGCCGAGGGGTCTAACAAAGCGTCAGTATGTGGCGAGTTGGGGTGAGAACGCGTGGGTCACTCAACAGCTACAAACTAATATTGGTTTTACAGTTGGATTCAACTCTAAACAGATCAAGTACCGCAAGCATCATCTGCATGCTCACACCTTTATTCGCTTCTTCACAAATGTTTCGGTTGTTTCAGCGGCCCCTCCATGCAATTCTGTGTAAGAAAGTGGGTAATTTGGGGCGTACGCAACGCATGCAACGTCAATGTCCTGCATGTCATCCCAACATTTTTCCTGTCAGTCTCTCCATTATCACTATAAATAAAGGCTTGAAAATGCCAAACACATCAAAAAAGTGGGTCATTTTAAACAAATATAACTCCAAGGTAACAGAAATATTTGACCTAATTTTCTTTGCCAAAACAAACAACTTGCATAATCAACGTCTTTACCGTCCAGACATGAAATGACATCATCATGCAAAGTGTACTTGCATGTGTTTTCTTAACATCGGGCCAAGTTGCAGGAGGCGCTCAGAGGGGGTTGAGTTTCTTTTCAGTGTCAAGTCCAATTCTACAGCCTTATGTTAAAGTGAATTTAAACCAGGAGAGATGCTACTACACGCAGCATTATTCACCCACAGCGTAGCCACCTGATTCATCAAATGACTCGTTTTATTGCAGCTGGGGAAATTTTCCCTGGGTGCCTTGGAAAAAACCAGTGGCACCACTCACCACAGTCTTGCTCTGCTTCAGACATGGTTAGCTGCCCAGGCAGGAGTTAACTATTTAAGTTGCTTACACGACTGACAAACAAATGTTGCAATACAGCCGCGCCCACACGTGCTCTTGATGTACATGTAAACCTTTCCCCCAAAATACGGGTTGCTAATTTGGTGTTTTCCTCGGTGACTCCTGCCTGTTTTAAACCATCTTCAACGGGAGGAGGAATTATGGCTTTGACTCAGTGCCAGGCATTCCTTCATGTGACTGGGAAGTGTGATTTATGAGTGACAACAGAAACACGGAGAGGGAGGGAAAGAGAGACACAGAGAGACAGAAAGAAGACAGAGGAAGGAGTTGGGGGGGTTTGGGAGGAGGCAAGTTTCCAAGCTTCGAGCTAAGTTCTAGGTCTTTGAGGCAGCAGGTGTTGAAGCTGAAGATGTGCAGATGTAGCGCACACTTCAGATGAACACATGTAAAACACATGTGCACACACACACAACAGATACAATGTCTCTACCACCTGTAGCCTCACGTGTGTGTTTTTTCATTCCTGGATATTTCATATGATGTTTTAAAGCAGCAGTAGGCAGAATATTTTTAGCATCATTGGGCAAAAATGCCATAATAACCTTTCAGCATATTGTAATTCAAGTGTTCTGAGAGAAAACTAGACTTCTGCACCTCCTCATGGCTCTGTTTTCAGGCTTTAAAATATCTAGCCCACGATGGGAGATTTTGGCCAATCACAGGTCATTTCAGAGAGAGAGAGCGTTTTCTGAAATTCTTAGATTTTGCAAACTTGTCCATTAGAGACACAATTACAGGTTCAAAGGACCTGTTTAAACAGGTTTAATAACCATTTTTTCTCTATAAAGTCATGATGTTACACACCTTGCTGCGCTACAGTAGGGTGGCATGCACCTTTAATGTTGGTAGTCTGCCAGTAAAAACAAAGAAGAAGAAGAAGTATGTAGTGAATTTCATAATGGCGCAGACTGAAAACTAGTAAGTTGAGACATTAGCAAATGAAATTGCTAAATGTTCTGACAGAGAACGTTGGGTCAAATTGGTCGTTATTACCATAGATATAGGTTATAACGGGATAACGTTTAATGAAAAAAGTTTATCTACAGGAAAATTAATATGTGTCCACCTTAATGTTGAAACAAAACCTACGCCCTTGACTGTCCACATGTCACATTCTCATTAAGGGCTGAGCCCCCCCCCTAAAGGTCTGATCCTACAGTCGTTCCTGGCCTCCATCCTACTTATCAGGCTTTGGAAATTCCTTTCTGCTCAGCTATACTGCAGACTGCACTGGCATGAACTGTATTGTGTAAAACAATCAAACGGATTAGAACCATGTGACGGCTCACGGTCAGGCTTTACATCAGGGCTAGAGCCCATAACCGGGCAAAAGTAAAAAAAAAACAGTTCTGTGACAGAGTCTAATTATAATGCAGGAACAAGAGGGAAACACAGCTGAATGAATCGTGGCTCTTGTTGTCCTAAACACATGGGGATTGTGTGCCACTGAATGCAGCTTGAAGCTCTAACATCTGTGTGTGTGGTTCAAAACCACAGACGTCCAGCAGTGAGGACTCAGAGGGGTCATGTTGAGAAGAGTGAAGGTGGAAATGACACTTTAGCCAATCTGGATATGATGTGACTGACATAAAGATCTTAAAGTGTTTTCCACAATAGTTTAAAGGTGCTATTGATAACATTGATAACATTCAGCCACTAGATGTCACACCTTTTTAGAAGTGGGAACCACTTTGTTTGTAACTTTTTACACGTATAAATCACCCGGGTCGGTTTCCCATGTGCGCTCGCGTGTGGCCGGAGTCTCTGCTCCTCTGCCTTCTTGCCTTCACTCACACCATGCGCGTTCTCGCTGTCTCGCTCCACCTATACACGTGCATGCGCGCACACTCCACACTGCAGAAGAGTTAGTTTAGCTCTGAGACTATCTAGTGAATGTACAGTGGACGTTTGTGCAGAAATAAATGCTGCAGCTCCTCCAGACCAACAGAGGTTTTCCGTGTCTTGTGAAGTGACGGGGCTCCGCAGCGAGAAACGTTATCGTCTCCAACAGGTTGCCGGTGTCTCGGGACACCAGTCTGGAGGCTGAAGCAGGAAAAGCCAACACTAGGATCAGCAGTGATTCATGAAGAGACCTTCGTCTGGTCAGCTAACATTACTGCCAAGCAGGTGAAATATAGAGTGATATTGTGGTTTTAGCTGACGTGTGTCGCCTCACTGTTTTGAGCGAAGCTCGTTCATGTCTATTTAGAGCGAGCAAGCGCGAGCCCGACGCTGACTTTCGTTGACTTAACAGCCACAGGTGTCGCAAGCATTTCTGAAAGTTACAAACAGTCCCTTTAAAGTTTGTTTCACAATAGTTTAAAGGTGCTATTGATAACATTGATAACATTCAGCCACTAGATGTCACACCTTGTTAGAAGTGGGAACCAAACAGTCAGATATCTTCCACAGAGATAAACACAATATTCATTTTGGAACTGTCGAAATCTTTAAAATTCACTATCAGATTTTTATTATTATTTTTTTTTTTTAGGAAAAGCCATACTTTTATTTGGCACCTTTCTAAAAGCTCTGTGGATATATTACTATTATTTATTTTTTATTATTCGTCTACATAAAATGCTATAAATAAGACTCAGCCAATGGCAGCCGTCCTCCCTGAGTCACACACAAAAAAACATTACTAATACTACTACTAATAATAATAATAATAATAATAATAATAATAAAAATTGTACAAATTGTCAATATTTGTGTTTTAAATGTGTAATTTGATTGTAATGTGATTATATTTTGTATTAATAATCTGAATCTGTAAAGTAACTAAAGTTGTCAGATAAATGTAGTGGAGTAAAAAAGTCTAATAGTTCCCTCTGAGATGTAGTGGAGTAGAAGTAGTAAGTAGCAGAACGTGGAAATACTCAAGTAAAGTAAAAGTACCTCAAAATTGTACTTAGTTACATTCCACCACTGAGTACATGTTATACTGTTGTGTTTTTCAAAGCATTATTTACTCTTCATGTTGGAATAAAATAATTGTTAATTATTTAACTTCAAAGTAGTAATGTGTTTTTGATACCTTCACTTGATTGGATGTTGCACAGCCCCAGAAAGATTTCCACCAGCCGCCACTGAACTCAGCATAAAGTATTCCAAAATAATCATCATACCACGACAATCATACTCATCCACCATAACTTCCCCTTACCTTTCCCTTTCCCGCAGGCTCCCCTCTGGATGAACAGGACAGGTGGCTGCTGGAGCTTCTGCGCCCGGCTGCTGACCCTCTTCAGCTCGCAGATATTCCGGTAGGACACCCCGTCGCTTCCACACACCGGCTCGGTGGTTTTGCACACGCAGACCCCGCTCTTGCTTCTCCTCCTCACCGTGATGGTGTAGGCCACCCCGCCGGGCACCGAGCACTCCAGCCCGTCTCCACACACCGGGTCTCCGAGCTTCCCCATGCCGCCGCACGCTTCACCCTCGCTGGACGCGCACACCGAGCAGCAGCGGCAGGCGTCCAGGCTTTGTTCCGCCGCCGGGCAGTCCGCCGGTACCCGCGGACACATCGACTTGTCGCACCGAGCGGGACATCCAACGGTGTACCGGCTGGAGAGTTGCGCATCTGCCGGCACGGACGCAAAGGCTCCGATTACGCACAAGAGTGACCAAAACATGACTCCAAAACTAAACTAAACTTTAAAATATTAAGTTGAATAGAGTCCCAGAATAAGCTCGCTCTCTGCTTGCAGTGTAATGGGATGAGAGAGCTCAGTAGTAATGAAGGAGGGAGTCACTGGAGAGGCTGGAGAGGCATTTAACACAACGTAACCAATTACGCACCGCATCATAGACCCAACTCACTTTCTAGATAATCACAACAAGGCGGTGATTGGTGCGTTTCACGTGACGTACTGAACGGAAGAGCTGCTATTGATGTGCCTCCAGAAAGCCTGAGAATAGAATACAACAACAGAAAATTGTGCCCAATGATGCCAAAATTATACTGCCACTTTAAAGGTCCCAAATCATGCTCATTTTCAGATTCATACTTGTATTTTGTGTTTCTACTAGAACATGTTTACATGCTGTAATGTTAAAAAAAACCTTTATTTTTCTCATACTGTCGGCCTGAATATACCTGTATTTACCCTCTGTCTGAAACACTCCGTTTTAGCGCATTTTGATGGAATTGCAACGGAATTGCAACAGAATTGCGTTGCTTGGCAACAGCTTGTGTCCATGTGTACTTCCTGCCAGCTGATGACATTCACATACACTGCAACCAGGAAATAAACTGGGACACATTTAGAATGATTATGTTTAAATCTGTGTAAAGGGTCTAAGTATTGTATATTTGTGACATCATAAATGGGCAAAAATCCTGACAGCTTGTTTCAAGTGCAGAGTTTCTGAATACAGGCTGTGTGTATTTTCCAGTGGATGGAGTGTTTCGATACTTTCACAGCATTTATATAGGACTTAAGCCTGCTTTATAATAAAAAAACATGAAAAGCTCACTTTTTTATAATACGGGACCTTTAAAGGGAGATTTGTCAAGTATGTAATACTCTTATCAACATGGGAGTGGGCAAATATGCTTGCTTTATGCAAATGCATGTATATATTTATTACTGAAAATCAATTAACGACACAAAACAATGACACATATTGTCCAGAAACTAATTTTCATTAATATATCTTGAGGTCAGAGGTCAGCGGACCCCTTTGAAAATGGCCATGCCAGTCACTTCAGCTGGAGCGGCATTTAACACAACCTAACCAAATACGCACCGCATCATAGACGCAACCGACTTTTCTTGATAATCACAACAAGGCAGTGATTGGTGCGTTTACATGACGTCATGTACGGAAGAGCTGCTATTGATGTGTCTCCAGAAAGCCTGAGGATAGAATACAACAAACAAAACAGAGGAAAGAGCAGAAAATAAGCCTGCATGGAATTGATCAGTGTAATGTATTTAAGTATCTAAGAGCATTGCAAAAGAGTTGTGTTTAAAGTCACTTTCACTTGCTTCCCTTTAAGGGGGGTTGAGAAGGTCAAGGTCATCTAACAGCACCTCTTGTAGACACTCAGAGAAAAGTTCTAGGACATTTCAGCTCACACACTTTAATAGGCTATACTCTTTCAAAAAAGAAAGCACAACTACAAGCCAAGTATACCTTTCTGTAGGCCTATAAGTAAGAATACTTAATTCTACTTTTCTTAAGTTAAGTACAAGTAGGCCTATAAGCCAAGCATACTGACAAGTATACAGAAAAGTATACTTGTTTTTATACTATATACTTAGACTTTTCTGTATACTTCTCAGTATGAGCCAAGTATACTTATGTATACTTTCGTTAATTATATCTCTGATAAGTAAAAGTAAAAAGTAAACTGAAAGTATACACTCTCATTTTAAGTTTAAAAGAAGTATACTAATAGCACACTTGAATAAACTTTATGGTAAGGGCATTGTTTGTTGATACGGGCACTGATATGGGTTCTCAACCTTTTTGGGGCCCTTAAAGGGTAGAACATTTTCCAAGGACTCCCTCATAATCGTAACACAGATTAAGCATATTGTTTACTACTATTTGTACTCTTAGATGCCATTGGAACTATTTGTATTCTAAAATTCTTCAACATAAATACTTCAGACCTGTTTGATAGTGATAAACAGAAACACATTTCAATTGGAATCATGTTAAAGCTGCGGTGGGTAGAAATGGAGCAAGTATGATTAGTCCAGCTGCCGTCTATGAGAGCCACGAGTCAATCACTTGCGAACTCCAACCAAACGGTCAAACTAGGCAACGCTGATCAAATATGAATACATATTCTGTTACTGTAATGCCTATTTCTCACCTTAAATGTTTTCAGAATCATCTTGTCCAGCGGTAAAATGAGAAATTTGTGACCCGGCAGCCATGTTGAGATCAGTTGAGGAAATACCAAGCACCGCCCACCAGCTGGAGTACAGCCAATAGGAACGCTCTCTCTCTCTCTCTCTCTCTCTCTCTGAAATAACCTGTGATTGGTCAAAATCTCCCGTCACAGATTTTCTAAAGTCTGAAAACAGAGCCATGAGGAGGTGCAGAAGTCTAGTTTTCTCTCAGAACACTTGAATTACAATATGCTGAAAGGTTATTATGGAATTTTTGCCCAGTGATGCCAAATAATTGCTGCCCACTGAAGCTTTAAGATAAAATGAGATAATCTGGGGAAATTTGCAATGTTACTGAATGTTAATACCCCTTATATACCTCTTAAACAGAGGGTGATTTTATTCAAATTACATTTGGACTCAAGTTGACAGCATTTATAGCCTACATTTTAATGAATTGACCTTAAAAGGTTACAGAGAATGAACAATAGCAATCCTAATAAACCCAGATACTTAAATTTACCAGTCTAAAGCTGACTGTAAGATAATTAAAAATAATGAACTGTGCGTCACAATCATATCAGAGGTTCTATTGGCCCAAAACTAACGTGGGTGTGAGTAATGGACACAATATGCTCGTTTTGTTGCTGCAAATGTTCCTCTTCTGTAGATATGTACTTTTTAATGATACAGCACAATATTATCATTTATAGCAAATTATTTCACAGACCCCCTGACAGAGTGCCACGGACCCCACTTTGAGAATCGCTGCTTTACAAACACAAAAATAGAAAGAAAAAAACAACAGTAGTGGAAGGAGCCACAGCACGCACAGCAGCCCAGATGTTTTATACGCTGCACAGCCCTGCACACATCCTGCTGGCCTATTTCCTGCTTGTTTTTTTTTTTTTTTACTACTCCCTTTACGAATTAGTCACTCCCTGGCATCCACACAAACCCTATGGCTAATTACAAAAATCAGTGGTGGAAAAAAAAAAAACTTGGGTGGATTGTGGGATTTGTGGAGTTAATGTAGCACTTTATAAACAGCCAAATTTGTTCTAATTGGAAAGTTGCAAGAGAACATCATTTATGATCTTGTTCCAGCTCTATAAGCACCCAGCTAGCAGGGGAATAAACAACATCTCGTCCAAATTACAGCAATTATTTCATCCCAAGGTCAAGTGTAAATCAATCAAAGATCCAAATATGTCTTTCAGTAACCGTTTGTGCCACGTACCAACACGTTCTCATCACATACTGACGCTTTGTCAGACCCCTCGGTGTCACTTTTCAGTGGCAGTATACACATGCCCAATGGTGTGAAGTTAACAAAAACACTTGCTTAAGTATAGGCAATAAAACCGCTATAGTTTATAGGTTTAGGAAAAAACAACATGGTTGGGCTTAAAACTACTACGGTTGAACAGTGAAAACATGGCCAGTTCTAGCCCTGTTGGTGCCCACGGTGAAATTTGGATTTGGAGCTCCCTGGTGGGTGCCCCTCTTCATTTTCTGCATTGAGGTAACAATTAAATAAATAAATAAACTTTTCACCCTTGCATCTCTCTTTCTCACACTTTTTTATCTGCCCAGGCACACTTATTTGTTAATAAAAGTGTAAATTGTAGTGAAACTGACTAAACACTTTTAAGTCAACAATATCAGGGACCAATTGTTAGCTGAGGTTATGTTTTCACCAGCGTTGCTTTGTCTCTCTGTCTGTTAGCAGGATTACTCCAAAAGTTCGTGATGGATTTGAATGAAATTGTTTGGAGGGGTGGAGTGTAGCACAATGAACAATCCATTCGATTTTGGTGGTGATCCGGATCATGATCCGGATTCAGGAATATTTAATATATTATATTAAATATATATATTATATATAATATAAGGATTCCAATCAGCCTGAGCATTAAGACCACAGGGTATAACACATGCGCAGTGTAACTGATGATGCGTTGATGACGCGTGGCCCCGCCTCCTTCTGAGAGCAGAGAGATACGTGTGTGGCTATGTGTGCGGGAGCTGCTTGCCGTCTATGACGGGATGAGACACAACATAGTGTAACGTTATGCAAACATAACACGGCTGCTGAATGAGAGAGGCATCCGCCGATACGTTACACGGAAACACACCGCGTTAATAACAAGCCGACCACCTCACGGCACCGCCAGCTGTGAGCTGTGATCTTTTTTTTTAAAGGCGGAGGCATGCGCTCTCTGACTGCCATTCTAGTTTATTTATATTATAATAAATAAAAATGAAAATAAAAATCTTAATTTTTTTCTTAAAGCCATTGTGATGTCTGATGTGTGTGGGTCAGGGTTCTATGAGGGTTGGACCATAACGCTAACCCTAGAGTGGTGGGCGGGGGGGCTACACATCCAAATTTCACCTAAAGGCACCAAAAGGGCAAGAGCCGGAGCCGGCCCTGGACACATTTCAAGTATCAACGGACCAAATTCTAGTGTTGGTGAACAACAAATCTCTGTTAGGTTGTGAGCTGTAAAATAATCTATTAAACACTGAGGCAATAAGCACACCTCAATATAATGTGATGGATTATGGGCACAGGGTTGTATTAATAATGGCTCTTGGTTTAAATGGTGTGGCTGGATGCAGGGCAGCACCTTGGGAATGGAGGGGATGGAGGGATGGAGGGACGAGGCCCCCTGCGGTGCGCCACAGATCATGGTAACACAAGGCTCTGTATCCAAAAGGCAATTAGAGAGGGGCATAAAGGGATGGAGGGCAGTCAGAGACTGGACTGCCTTGTGCAGCACAGGAAACAGTGGGGGTGTACACTTTAGACTTGTAAGTCTAAGAGAATTGAAGGCAGGCTAATTGTTCTCAGTTAAATGAAAGCACCATGTAATTTTGATGCATAGCGGCACGCGCCGTCGACTGATCTAAAAATGAATGAAAGTCATACAGCAGCAGTAGTAGTAGTAGTAAGGCCTTACAGCATCACCAGACCCTTTATGTGGCAATACTCGTGGAGCGCGAGGACGTAGGCGAGAGAACTGGTGGGAAAATCCGCAGATGAAAACAACCTCATGTAGGAGGAACACCCATTCTCCAACCAAGGCCAGAGAGTTTAACCCAGGATGGACTCCACTGAGGTCTGTGTGATGTCTGCGCTCCAGTCCGCAATGATTGTCTCTGGCTGTGAGCGAGGCCTTTCACAGGGCTTCATTTCCACGTCTGCAGCCACACCAAAGTCTTGCATCCTCCTCCAATGAGGAGCTGAGATGTACCACTTGACATCATCCTTATTATACATGCAGTATATTGTGATATACTGCACACACAAAGACTGGAGCCCAGAACATGTCACGGCCGGGTATCGGACTGATTAAAGAGGCTTTACATAATTATTCAGAGTAGCTCCATGAGCTCACTCTGCAGATCCATCAACACACTGTATAAAGCCAGAGGCTGCATGTGTATCGAGCTGATGAAGGATGACATGCATGACTAAATCATCAGTGTCGAGGAGGAAATGTACACAGTATGTGCAGTAGAGGAATGTAACTAAGTACAGTTACTTATGTACTCTACTTAAGTACTTAGCACTTTATTACCTTCACCAAGGCCAAAGGCCTAGGAAGGAGGTTATGTTTTCACTGGCATTGGTTTGTTTGTTGGTTGTACTTATTGTTACTTAGCTGTAGTTATTAGTGCAAATTAACATTTTACCTACAAAACATATGATGAACTCAGTGATAATAATCCTATATATTATGTATAGCCATAGTAAAGTATATTATGTTATACCAGCTTGCTGCGAAGGAGGTCCCACGAGTCTCCCCTTTACAGACATGCCCACTTTATGATAATCACATGCAGTTTTGGGAAAGTCATAGTCAAGTCAGCACACTGACACACTGACAGCTGTTGTTGCCTGTTGGGCTTGAGTTTGCCATGTTATGATTTGATTTGTTTATGCTAAATGCAGTACCTGTGAAGGTTTCTGGACAATATTTGTCATTGTTTTGAGATGTTAATTAAATTCCAATAATAAATATATACATACATTTGTATTAAGTCAGCATATTTGTCCGCTCCCATTTTGATAAGAGTACTAAATACTTGACAAATCTCCCTTTAAAGTGTCAGTAGGCAGTATATTTTTGACATCATTGGGCAAAAATTCCATAATAACCTTTCAGCGTATTGTAATTCAAGTTTTCTGAGAGAAAACTAGACTTCTGCACCTCCTCTTGGCTCTGTTTTCAGGCTTTAAAAAATCTAGCCAGTGACGGGAGACATTGACCAATCATAGGTTATTTCAGAGAGAGCGTTCCTATTGCCTATTTCACAATGGCGGCGGCGTCACAAACTTTCGCATTTGACAGCCAAACATTGCACTACAAGATGATTCTGAAAACATTTGAGGAGAGAAATAGGCATTAACGTAACATAATATTGATTCATATTTGATCAGCGCTGCCTAGTTTGACCGTTTGATCGGAGTTCTCGAGTGATTGACAGCCGGTTCTCATAGACGGCAGCTAGACAGCAGACCTCAGATCAGCTCTTACTGCTTGTTTTCCTCCGGTCTGTGAAATCTTGCAGATGCCGTTAGGAGCACCAGAGGACACGGAGGCACATGATTTCTTTTTCAGGTTACCTGTTTCATGTACTACTGTCACGATACAGCGACCGTTTTATAAAAATAACTTCTTTTTAATAATAGTTGCTCCAATCTCACCTACTTCAGCTTTAAGGTACATTTTGAACAGATACAAAAATATGTGATTTATTTGTGATTAATCATGATAATAATAATAATAATAATAATATTAATTGAACATACATTTTTTGTGGTTTTGTATACTTTTGTCAAATCATAATACATAGTGTCCTAGTGTTACAGTATTTCATGTTAATGTGTTGTGGACAATAAAGAGATTTAAAAGATGCTGAGTACAGCCGAAACATACTTTGAAGGTTTTTGAAGCTTGGTGTGTCCAACCAACACTAATTGTTTTGCCTGCTTGCAGCACCGTGTTTTCATTCAGTCCTGAGACCAGAGTGAAGTTCTTTCTCCCACCACAAGAGGGCAGAGGGAGCCTTGATGAGTGGACAAGCAGTTACACCAAATAATCAATTCTTTCTTTCTTTCCAGAGCTACTAAAGCTCTCCCTTTCCCCCTCACAGACTAATAGTTCTGTTTAAACACATTACTGAATGATACTCCAGGGAACCTGAGCACATTTTCAGTGTTTATTTCTTTCAAGTCATCCACATAATAAATAGAGACAATTCAAACCAATTACACCAGACTAAAAGGGGGTGAAACAGCTTGACTTGGTTGGGCTGAAATGAAGCAGGCACTTAAAAAATAAAAAGATTAGTGTGTATTATTTTAGCAGGACTACAGTGAGACGTTTTTAAATAAAAACCATGAGGCAGCTGCCTGCTGCTGGATTGGCAACACAGGTACACGGAAGAAGATCAGGAAACATCTAAAAGCATATAAAAAATAAATCTGCTGCACTCAGCTCTATTCTGCAAAACACACAACACACACAGAGCGGCCGTATTTCAAAACCCAAAAAATCGGAGGAATCATTAAAATGTTAACATGCAACGGAAGTGTCTGAGCTTGAATGTTTTTCCTGGCAAACCATGTTTGCATGGCGTTCATACAGTATACTCACCTACAAACAACAGACCGCAGGTTTAGTTAAACTCACGTGAGCATGAGTCTGTCGGGACATCAAGCTCATCTATATTATAACTGACAGTTCTATTGTTGACGTTTTTATTACTAGGAATTACAAAATGCATACAAGCGTACTCCGTGTTTACTCCCCCCAGTCATCCAGTGTCACAAACGTGAGTCCACATAGTCGGGTGTGCTGAAATGTAGTTCGCAAAAGAGTTTGATTCAGGCTATGAAATGATGCATGTACTGCAATAGCTT
Source organism: Sebastiscus tertius (assembly GCA_916701665.1). NCBI lineage: Eukaryota > Metazoa > Chordata > Actinopteri > Perciformes > Sebastidae > Sebastiscus > Sebastiscus tertius. Next base: position 3,352 of record CAKAOH010021693.1, on the reverse strand, counting down.
TTGTTTTTCAGGTTGCGCTTCTGCACAGTCGTCTCACTTTACTTCCATTAACTGTGATTAACTGTTAAAACTATTTGCTGTAGATTTACTACTTTAGGTTGTGGTCAATTACAGTCAACTAGTGAGGACACCTTTGTTTGATTTAACTTAACCCTCAGATTTATTTAAAAATGAAAAGAAATTTCAGTCAAAGACTTGGCAACGGTCAAAAAAAAAAAAGATCCGCCTTCATGTGGCTGCAATACATTTGGTGTGGCATTATCATACAGAAATGGGTCATATACAAAATATTTAGAATTTTTTGCATTCCAGAATCTCTGAATTAGAATTCGCATTTGAGTGAGGATTTGATAAGCTTGACCATATGGTGCCTTCAAATGGGGTCGTGTTTACCGCGTTCACGAGCAGAGTCCGTATGAACACCCCCCTCTTGTGGTAGTCACCGTTGTGACGTTGTCAGAAATGGCAGAGGTGCATAATGAGTGAATATATTGCAATTTTAGTCGTATATTGTTTTTCTTCATTATTTTATAATATGTCAGAGGAAAATGTTGATATTCCCAACGGCCTCATCTTTTTCCTCTGTCATTATGCCTTTGCATTTCCTGCGTTACGTTACCCACTTGCTAAATTGTTAGCCTCTGTGGCTTCTAGACAGCGACAGTAGCATTAATATTGCTGTTGTTTGGCAGCGGTGTTCTCGAGACTTAACCACTTGAACGCCAAGTATATCGTGTACACGACTTCCCATGTTGTAAACACAAGCTCACGAGTTTCATTTGAAGGCACCAATAGACTGTATATAAAGAGCATAACAGCTCCCCAAAAGTGAAGCCGAAACATGTGGATTGCCCCCTGGTGGCTGGCTGCAGTATAAATCATAAATTCCACCCCGCTCCATGTTAATGGATGGAACATGAAAAAGTCAAACTAAAAAGTCAATGTACATGTCAAATTTTTCCCAAAGATGGTTTCTGTCATTTTATGCAGGTTTTATAACGCTGAAGTGTTCATTTTTCTGATAAGTTTGGTTTTAGCTTGTTACTGGTGCTATAAAAAGAGGGTGAGACATCATGATTGATAGCGGTGAGTCTCTCTGGCTGACGAGCTGCAGCCGTGATCGGCTCGTGATTGGTTCAGGCGGCAGTGTTAATTTTGGCAGCTATTTTAGATTTAGACTATTTTAGTCTAAAAATGCTTAGTCACATTTTACTCATTTTTATCCTTCATAGTTTTAGTTGACAACTACTCAAACATTTTAGTCCAGTTTTAGTCATCAGTCATTCTATTTTAGTCAAAATGTTGTCTCTCTTAATATTTATTAATTATATTTTATACTTTTTTATTTATTTAATCTTAGTCCTGTTTAGTCATCAGATTATATTGAACATTTCTGTCATTTTAGTCAAACTTATTTAACATAAAATGTTATATTCTCATTATCTGAAATCTCATTACCCGAACCCGACTTGACCCGCAAACCGCCGACTTTATGCATTATAGTAACACAAATGTCAGGACTGATCTGCGAGACAAGAAGGTGCGAAACGGACTGAGCGCTGTGTTTGACACAGAGGGGAAGAGAAGGTGGAAGGTGACAAAAATAAAGAGAGACTTTGGTGAAGTTTTTATGTTTTTAAACTACATTTTAGTCTCGTCTTTTTTCATCAACGACACTGCATGTTTGATATCGTCACCGTTAGTGTTTAATGACCTCGGTGCCGTCTCGTCATCGTCTCGTCCTAGTCATGGAAAAAAAAAGGTTGTTGACGAACATATTTCGTCATAGTTTTCGTTAACGGAATTAACACGGGCGGGCGGGTGACCTCGATACCGCGCCTCCACCGCCCGATCACTACTGCGCAGACTCTGGCTCCGAATGACTTCAAAATCTCAACATGACAGCTCCCGTATCCGGGATAATTTGGCTTCACCTCTGTACAGTGGGGAGGAAGTGGAGACGCGTCGTCGTCCATCTTTATATACAGTCTATGGGTTTGACCCAACAATAGTAGAAAAATCCAGGGGTTGAAATAGTGAGTGTATGAGTGGACCACACAGTTTAAATGAGTAGATAAGAGAGGTGATGAAAAGCCAGTCCTCAGTTTGAACACTCGTTCTCTCTCTCTCTCTCTCAGACGAGAGGAAATAGTTTGCAGCCTTTTGAAAGCTCCCTTATTTGTCTTGGCACAAAGTGGTTTACAAAAATCCTCCGTCATATTATTGTGCCTGTACAGATTCAAATAAAGCTCTGTCGTTGAATTCTAAATCAGCACAAAGTTAACTAAAAATGTGTAGTTTAGTTTGACAACATCAACTCTTGGTAAATAAATACATCGTTGTAAATGCGACAGCAGGCGAGCGGAGGGGGGTTTGTGGGTGAAGACTGGGTCGTCTTTGGCACACGGGTGCAGTTCAGTGGTGACCCGGCTTGTTTCTTTAGCACACTGACGGCACTGACGGAGGAGCTCAAAATATGAGTTTGTGACGTTATTGTCATCCGCCAACAGCTTTGGTTTGAAGACCAATGCCTGCCCTTTTTCTTTTTTTTCTTTTTTTTTTTAAAAACACCTGTTGCGCACCGTCTCCTCTTTGAATCTCTGTCAACATCCAACCACATGGAAGTTTTTTTTATTGTCCAGCTCAGACCTCGCTCACTGGCAGGTCAGCGTCATCCAGGTCCAGGGGCGGCTCAGGCATGTGGGGCTCAAAGCTGCTCCGTCGTCGCCATGGTGACTCCTCGGTGTTGTTAATGGTGGTCGCAGGTGGATCGCGGGTCACTTTGCCAGGCGCGTCTCCTGCAGGGACAGGCGTGCTGGCGTGTGGCTGTGACTGGGCCGCGGCAGCAGGCTCATGAAGTGCTCGCTGTCCCAAGCCAGGCTGCGAGCGTGGGCCGCACGTGACAGCAGCCCCCCACTCTGGGTAGCATGGTGGCATGGCAGATATGGGCGAGCGAGGGACGGGGGGACCCGCGGGGCTGCGGTAGAAATTGGAACGGCCGCCGTGTTCCTGCAGCAGAAAAAAACAGCAGAGAAAAGCGAGAAGACAAGAGAGTGGTTTGTTAGTAAGCAAAGTGAAATCCTGACGTGGTTTTTTATTTGGAAGAGACCGAGAAGTGAGTTACAGACTTGGAATTAGCACCAGCGTGTTGCGCCTGATGCAGCTTTAGCAGAGCTGGTAGTGAAGGTTGTAGGTGCTTGAAGAATGTAGCATTGCTAGAGAGTGGAGATGGTGGTAGTAGCAGTAGTAATAGTAGTAGCAGTAGTAGTAGTAGTAGTAGTAGAAGAGGTAGCGGGAGGAGTGGTAGTAGTGTCAGCGGGTTTTTAGTTTTGGTAGTCTCAACAGGTTGCGG
>CAKAOH010021692.1:0-17532 GCA_916701665.1 Sebastiscus tertius | reverse complement strand
CTCTAACCTTTCTGATAGCTCAAGGGGCAAAAACCACAAAACAAGAGCAGCTCTGTGAAGGAAAGAGAGGCCTTTCTACCCCCCCGCCCCCCGCTGCAGGATTCTCTCAGTGACGGTCCAGGAGCTCATGATCACAGCGTGAGGGCAGGAGCAGACCCCGACAACAAAAGCTCAGATTGTGACTTCTCTTACTGAGATGAACTCAGATCTGCAGCTCCGTGGAGCGAGCAGGTACAGTATGAAGTGGTTCTCGGTGTAGAGCTGAGCTGACGGGCTTAAGGTCTAATCTGAGGAGGAATGTATAGGAACGGGTTCGTTCTGCAGGTTATAATGCAGATCATGAGGGGCTGTAATGTTATATAATGTCTGTTATTAAGAGAGACATTCCTTCTTGTAGCTGGTAGTTAAACAAGTAGAGAACACGGGACTTAAAATAATGTACAACACTAAGATGCTCATCACTAAACAATCAGCCTCAAACTCCATGAGGCCACCTGTTCATGAGTAGGTGCACGTTTTAGAGAGAGTAGATCAGGAGGTTTTCAGAGTCTCAGACTGCGGGTCTCCACTCAGACAAAGCTTGGAGTAAGGCGTAATATCACGAGAATAAAGTCACAACTTAACAAGAAAAAAGTCAAAATAGAACTTGAATGAACTCTTCTTCTATAAAGCGTCCCAGCGCTCTGCACACCGGGACGAACACCAGAGGAACCCCTTCAGAACAGTTCTGTATGTACGAGTGATTCTAACATGAGGCCCGCTGTTTGAACAGTTAGATCATCATCATCATCATCATCATCATCATCATCATCATCAAGCGTACGTACCTCACTGAGGTCAGCGATGGTCAGGTTCATGCCTGCCAGCTGTTTCCACACCGGCTCTGCCAGATTCAGACTGAGAGGGCTTCCGGTCCGGATGGCGATGCCCAGGAGAACTCCTGCAGACACAGCGAGGCCGAGAGCATTAACACACATCACAACCACAAACTGACTCCGACTCTGTGCAGCAGCAACAATAAAACACAGAGCTATCTGTGATAAGTGGAGCGTGCTGGCCGGCGGTGGCGGCGGCGGCGGCGGCGGCGGCGGCCAGGTGTTTTATCAGTGGAAACGCAACATGAATCATTTTAAAATAGAACATGCAGAGTTGGAGTTTATCAGGGATTAGCAGCCCAGAAGACCTGACGGGGAGATTAACTGGATTATACCTAGGAAGCGGAACATGCTCATGTGAAGAGGGGACTTGGCGGCGGGGTTGAGCAGGAAACAGTCCCGGTTGGCGCCCGACTCGTCGCGGCCGTTGGGGGTGACGATGAGCAGCGGGGTCAGGGCGTTCTGCAGCTCTTCGCACATTTCGGCGATGGACTCGCTGTAGCCGCCGCCGCAGTCGTCCACGGACTCCCCTGAGAGGACAAACACACAAACAACAGGAGTTAACCCTTTCAGCTGTTCTAGTTTTTAATCTTACATCGATTTAAACCGGATCATAGGACGGCTGAGGAAACGCTCACAGCTCTGTGTGTAAAGAATAACCCATCAGAGACGTCTGGGAGAGGCGGACATGACAGCGTTAACACATACCCACAAACTTGACCTTCCACACGCGGTGAGGGAGCAGCAGGCTGTCGGGGCTGAACGAACTCATCTTGGCACACATCTGACCAAACACAGACTTGGTCCCGTCGGGACCCGCCAGGCCTCCTTTACTACGGGAACGCTTCACCTGCAGGGCGAAGAGGAGGAGGAAGAAGAAGAAGAAGAGATTAGGGTTTGTTTCTGTTCTGTGGTTAATAACTTCCTGCTACAGGGAGAGGAAGTCCTGATGGGCATGAGCTCCTGGATATGACAGCTCTACATGGGGAGGAGGTGGGGGAGACGGGGGGGAGGTGGAGGCAGTGGTCCGAACCGAGAGTCTAAACCTCGGTCCAGGAACCCTGCAGACAGATCACACAACCACACAGCACAGAAAAATCCCCTTATGAAAGACATCACATGTGAAGCTCAGGAGGCCGTCTGGATCACAGCCTCACAGTCTCACAGTGAGAGGAGGAGGAGGAGGAGGAGGAGGAGGAGGAGGAGGAGGGAAGTACAGTAGGACACTTGAAGAAAGCAGATTATGAGGAGGCAGTTACCGATACTACCGATACTAGAAAGGTATCGCAATACCCTGGTGTACGATAGCCCGTTTATTAGCACCACTACTTTAAGAACGACTTCACGATACCTCTATGGGCAACTCAGCGATGCAAAACGGGCTGCTGGCGGACAAAAGAGGCGCTATAAGGACGATACTAAAGACCTCCTCAAGCGCTGCAACATAAACCCCACCCATCTGGAACATCTGGCATTGATAGGTCAGCCCGGCAGGTCACCTGAGCCAGAGTGGCCGAACAAATACATCACCTCACAACAGAGGAGGACCGGAAGGCGTGCCCGACGACACCAGCGGGTAGCCGGCATTACCCCGACATCTGGGCTCCCTTGCCCCATCTGCAGGGGCGAGTGTGTGGCTCACGCATCGGCCTCCACAGCCACAAGAAGTGGAGCAACCGTCATCATCGGACACGATGGACAGCTAAGAACACGGTCGGGCCCGGGGGCTTGAGCCCCGGTAAGCCTGTATGCCTATATTAAAGACGGCGGTGCCGGGAGAGTGTGTGTCGTCGGAACAGGGGACCGACGTGCAGTCTGTCACGTGTCGCGGCCAAGTCGACTCTCAATTGTCTAATCTGACGTAGTGACCTGTAGTCTGACCCTGGCGTTAGAGGAGCGGGAGGTTTTAACTTGTAGGTGGTCTAAAAAGTTATATCTGTAGTGATAACCAGAAGGATGGAGTCAACAAAGAAGATGTGATGTGAGTCCTGCAGGGTCTAAAGGCCATTCAGGGCGTGTGCACCTCCACATTTTTGCTAGATCAGCGGCGCATAATCTGGGCGCAAAGGTGCAAAGATCAAAAGGGTTCTATTCAGTCTCTTCATTAATCACAGGTGTGTTCTGGGCGTAACAGGAATTAAACCAATCAGAGTGTCGTCTCCCATTCCCTTTAACCCTCCTGTTGTCTTCGGGTCAAATTTAACACGTTTTCAAACTTCATCATATCATAAATATGGATATATGGTCTTTCACCTCATTTTTCAGATCTTTTTTTGTCCGACATTTTTCAGATCTTTTCTTCAGACTTTTTTTTCAGACTTTTTTTGTCCGAAATTTTTCAAATCTTTTTTCCAGACTTTTTTTGTCCGAAATTTTTCAAATCTTTTTTTTCAGACTTTTGTCCGAAATTTTTTAAATCTTTTTTTTCAGACATTTTTCAGATCTTTTTTTTCAGACATTTTTCAGACTTTTTTTGTCATAAATTTTTAAAATCTTTTTTTTTCAGACTTTTTTTTCCAAATCTTTTTTTCAGATTTTTTTTGTCCGAAATTTTTAAAATCTTTTTTTCCAGACTTTTTTTTCGGACATTTTTTTCAGATTTTTTTCAGACTTTTTTTGTCCGAAATTTTTCAAATCTTTTTTTTCAGACTTTTGTCCGAAATTTTTTAAATCTTTTTTTTCAAACATTTTTCAGACTTTTTTTGTCATAAATATTTCAAATCTTTTTTTTCAAACATTTTTCAGACTTTTTTTGTCATAAATTTTTCAAATCTTTTTTTTTCAGACTTTTTTTTCCCAGATCTTTTTTTCAGACTTTTTTTGGCCGAAATTTTTCAAATCTTTTTTTTCTGACTTTTTTTTTGGACATTTTTCAGATCTTTTTTTTAAGAAATTTTTCAGATCTTTTTTTTGAGACTTTTTTTTAAAGAAATTTTTCAGATCTTTTTTTTCAGACTTTTTTTCAAATCTTTTATTTCAGACATTTTTCAGATCTTTTTTTTCCCAGACTTTTTTTGTCCGAAATTTTTCAAATCTTTTTTTTCAGATCTTTTTTTTCAGACTTTTATTTTCAGACATTTTTCAGACAGCGGGCTTATTGCTACTAAAAAAGGAAGATTCAGCGAACTGGAGAAGCGAGCAGTTTTCTGCTGAGGAAACGGATCTGCATTCAGATCGTGTGAAGTGTGAATTCATTATATGATAATCAGCACCAGATAAAAACATTATTACTTTCCGAGTGGCTCGGACCGGCTGAGCGGAATCCTCCGGAGCGTAACACGCGGATCCATCAGCCTCAAAACGCCGCCGTTTAGAGTTCTGCCATCTAGTACTTTCCTGAGCGGGTTACACTGTTTTCCTGATGTTTTAGGTTTTTGCCGTGGTATCTTTTCAGTATCGGTATCGAGGTATTTCAGCAGGGTATCGTATCAAAGTCATAGTTTTAGTATCATGACAACACTACTTCCTGTGGTACCTGTATCCTGTTGAGCTCCACCACAGGTCCATGCTGTCGGTCCCTCACCATCGTGGCCTGAACCACCTTCCTGAACGCCGCTTCCTGTTCACCAGATAGCGATATAAAGATATTAGTGCCGAGCAGAGATTAGGTTTTCTGAACATTAAAGATCTATTGCTCTCTCTCTCGCTCACCTTGCCCTGGGAGATGAGGATGCCCCTGAGTGTGTCGAAGCCCACCGAGGGTCCGTGGCCCGTCTGACCCAGTCGGCCCTCCAGGTCGAACATGGGGATGCACGGGCAGAAGAGCTCGGAGATGTGATGCAGCAGCAGCAGCCGGTTCCTCAGAGCCATGATGGGGATCTCCTGCAGGTGGTTGTACTCCATGGGAACCTTCAACACATCACACAGACGGTCTCAGAGTCTGCTTTGTTTTAATGATGCTTCTGACTGTAAATCTTTTACTGCCATCTACTGGAACAAGCACTAAGTCCAGCATCTGAAGGATGACAGTTCAGTTCAGTACCTGAGCGGGCAGTTTGCCGGCGTTGGTGGGCTTGCTGGTGGACCAGGCGAGGGTGTGAGCAGACCCACAGGCCACCCTGTTGATCTTCTTGCCCTGCAGCGCCGCCACCAGCCGTGGCCTCTGGATGGCGTTGGTGGTCCCGTCTCCAAGTTGGCCCTCGTCGTTGTCTCCCCATGTGTACACTTCTCCTGAGCCAAACACAACAACAAAGCCTTTCTGTGGAGCTGCAGACCAACCGGACTTTACCCGTTTACCTGCACACTGATATTCCACCACTATACAGAATACTAATGAGGATTAGGAACGGTGTGATCTGATGATGTGATTCAGGTTTGAGGAGCATTCTTTAGACACGTATACAGCACATTCACCATATGAGTCTCAATCAGGGGTTTTACCAGTGTTCATTTTCTTAACTGAAACTATGTGGAATATGTTTGTCAACAAACTTTTCTTGCCACGACTAAGACGGGACGATGACGAGACGGCACCGTCGTCTTTAAACACTAACATGACAAAGGCACAGCGCATTGTGTGTATGTTTGTGTGTTTGAGACAGAGAGAGGGGAGGAGACAGAGGAAGGTGACAAACAAAGACATTTTGGTAAAGTCTCCATGTTTTTAAACTAAATTTTAGTCTCGTCTTTTTCCGTCAACGATATTGCATGTTCGATATCGTCACTGAAATGATGTCGGTGCCATCTCGTCGTCTCGTCGGAAAAAAAGGTCATTGATGAACAGATCTCGTCAGAGTTTTAGTTAACGAAATGAACACTGATCTGATCTGGAGCGGATGCAGCCTTAGTTTGAATGTCTTTCTAAAGGCTGGTATCTTGTATAATAAGCTGATCTGAAATAAACCCACACATGAGGGGGAACATGTGATGATGTGTAAAAAGGTGGACCCTACCATCCTCCGTGCAGCACACACAGTGCAGCGACCCCGTGGCGATGGCGATGACCTTCTTCCCTTGCAGCCCCTGAACCTGTCGGGGTCGTCGGACGTGGTCGTCGGAGCCGTGGCCCAGACGGTGATAGTCGCCTTTCCCCCTGAGAACCACACGATACGTTATAAATATAAACACACACAGCTGATCCAGCTCACCTGGAACAGCAACAACAGGACAGGTTCATGAACCTACCAGGTGTACACGGCTCCAGACTTAGTCAGAGCCACAGAGAACTGAGAGCCACACTCCACTTTGACCACCCCGAGGCCCGTCAGAGAGTCGATCTGAAAACAAGAAATGAATTCATCAATCATGTGACGGAGCGTTATGAGAATCACTTCAGAGCTCCGAGATTGAGCCATTCATCCAACACAGTGAGCAAAACACTGAGCCTCAAGGAGATCATCTTGATGAGGGAGGTTACTGCTGTTTTACTGCTCCTCTGAGTTTTAAACTTATTCAGAGCCGTGAAAACTACAGAGATGTTATCCTGGTTTTAGCTGCAGTCCACTGGATCCCTGGACCTTTTAGAGTAGATGTTAAGATAGAAGATAAGAGAGATTTACTTGTTTTTAAAGCTCTTAATGGTTTGGGATCGACTTCTACCGCTGGGTTTTTATATTCATACTGGACAGGTAAACTAACATTACTGCCAAGCATATGAAATATACACGTTCAGTCTCGTGTGCGTTGCTCAGAGCAATAAATCGATTATCAAAATGGTTGGCGATTAATGTTTTCTTCTTCTTTGCAGCTCTACTTGAACGTAGAAGCTGATCCTGATCTTAAACAAGGAACAGACCTCTCTGTTGCTGAGCTCGTCGTGTTCATCAGTCTCTTCCTGTATAAAATAACTGGAGGGAAGAAGACGAGAGTATGAAGTGAAGTCTCTGCCGACCTCGGTTGCTCCCCGCTGAGTAAATTGCCTCACCTTCATGGGGATTTTGCAGCCGTCGCTGCCTCCGCGACCCAATTTGCCGTAGTCTCCGTCTCCCCAGGACCAGACCATGTCATCGTCTGTTAGACACAGCGTCTGGGCGTCCCCGCTGCCGCAGGCGACGTCGATGACCCTGTGACCCTGCAGTGCATCCACCTGGATAAAACCACACAGACATCAGCTTCACCTCGCCGTGACCGTCTGGGAAAGCCTCGCCGCAGCGAGGCTGAGTGAACGGCTTGATTCCTGTCCAAACACCGCCATGTCGCTTAAACGCTTCAGGTCGACACTTATCGTTTCCAGCCTCTTCAGTTTAATGACGAACCTCAAAGGGACAGTTCATTCATCAACAGCACGGTATGATCTGAGATGTGTGAGAAACTGAGCGACTGACCAGCTTTGGTTTGAGCTGATCCTCGCTGTCTCCGTGACCCAGTCGTCCGTAGCGACCTTTGCCCCAGGTGAAGAGCTCTCCGCTGGCAGTGATGCAGGCGCTGTGGGCCCCTCCGGCGGCGATATCCACCACCTCCACCCCCCTCAGGGACTCGATCACACGGGGACGGTCACACGGGCTGAAGTCAAGAGGAGTCACTGTTACTTTAACCCTCCTGTTGTCTTCGGGTCAAATTTGACACGTTTTCAAACTTCATTATATCATAAATATGGATATATGGTCTTTCACCTCATTTTTCAGATCTTTTTTTTCAAACATTTATTTTCAGACTTTTTTCAGATCTATTTTTCAGATATTTTTTAATTTCATATAAATTAGGTTTAGTGACCATGAATCCCAAAAATAAAGTGTAAAACTTGTGGTAATGAGTTGGAATGAAGTTGGACAAAAAGGTGTAATACAGAATTGGGTGATAATTTATAATGTATGCTTTAAAAACAGTCGAACCAGACCAGGTCAATATTGACCCGGGAAGACAAAGGTTACTGTTAAAAGGTTACTATTACTATAGAAAACTGGAGGAGTCACTGTTACTATAGAAACTAGAGGAGTCACTGTTACTATAGAAACTAGAGGAGTCACTGTTACTATAGAAACTAGAGGAGTCACTGTTACTATAGAAAACTAGAGGAGTCACTGTTACTATAGAAACTAGAGGAGTCACTGTTATTATAGAAAACTAGAGGAGTCACTGTTATTATAGGAAACTAGAGGAGTCACTGTTATTATAGAAACTAGAGGAGTCACTGTTACTATAGAAACTAGAGGAGTCACTGTTACTATAGAAAACTAGAGGAGTCACTGTTACTATAGAAACTAGAGGAGTCACTGTTACTATAGAAAACTAGAGGAGTCACTGTTACTATAGAAACTAGAGGAGTCACTGTTACTATAGAAACTAGAGGAGTCACTGTTACTATAGAAACTAGAGGAGTCACTGTTACTATAGAAACTAGAGTCCGAACCTTCTGTTCCCGTGACCGAGTTTCCCGTCCTCCGCCTCCCCCCACGAGTAGACCTCTCCCTCCGAGGACAGCGCCAGGCAGTGCTTCCCTCCAGAGTTCACCGCCACTTTCCTGATGAAGACGTGTTGGATGGACTCCAGCAGCGTTGGCGTGGACACCGACTCCGTTCCTCCGATACCCAGCCTGCCCCCGGCTCCGTATCCTGTTGCGTACAGCTACAGGATCGAGATATATATTAGTATTCTGACGGCGTTGATGAAAACCGAGTGATTAAAAAGGAGAGACGGACCTTTCCATCAGCGGTGACGGCAAACAGAGTCTGCTCCCCGCCGATGAGCTGCACCGGGCGCAGCGTGGCGAGGGCTTCGGTGGGAGTGGGCACTTTGACCTTCGCCCCCTCGATGCCCCCCAGCTGACCCCTGTGGTTGTGGCCCCAGCCATAGATGGTGCCGCTCCCCCCGGCGGAGAGCGTCCAGTCGTCCGGCCGCCGGTTCATCCACTGCACGAGCTGCTCGTCGTGCTCGCGCTTGAACAGGTCGTGGCTCTCGTGGAGGCCGTTCATGCTCTCGTGATCGGCCATGAGCTCACGGATCTTCTTCGTGACCTTCAAAAAGGGTTACAAATAATAATGATTAGAGGAGGATTAGGAACATTCTCAACGCGTGATGAAGAGCCCGGCACGCTCACCTCATCCAGGAAGGGTCTCGGCAGAGAGGTCCTCTTGTCCAGAGCCACGGCGACTCTGGAGGCGGTGCAGTACCGGCGGAACCAGGCCCACTTATGGGTCTCAGCACAGCATGGTAAGGTATCGAGCTCCAGGTCGCAGGCAAGAGCAACCAAGACCTGAAGAAGATGTTAACATTAGCTTCCCTAATGATCACATCAACCGTCTGCAGCGCTGTGGAGATGGAAACAGTGTGAGCGTACCTTGAAGAACGGACTGTGAAGCAGCTGCTTTCCTCCCCTGACGATGGGGTCCTCGTACTCATACTGCCTCTGCAGAGCCTCCGGGAGCCCCTTGACGAGAGCAGCCAGCGCACTGCCGGTGAAACTCTGAGAGAAAACACGTCATCAATCAATTACATCATTATTAAAAGTATTAAAATAGATAGGCCTCATTTTACTAAACAGGGGTTCCATTTATTATCACAGTGTTTGATGAATAAATCTTTCAGTTTAGCTGTTAAAAGGGACTGTTTGTAACTTTTTAAGCGTATAAATGTACCGGGTCGGGACACATGCGCGCTAACATATACGCGCTCGCATGTGGCCGGAGCCTCGTCTCCTCTGCCTGCCTGCCTTCGCTCAGACAGAGCGCGTGTTCTCGCGTACTCGCTCCACCTCTAGACGTGAACGCGCGCTCACTCCACCCTGCAGGAGAGTTAGTGTAGCTCTGAGAATATCTAGTGAATGTTCAGTGGACGTTTGGTCAGAAATAACTGCTGCAGCTCCTCCAGACCAACAGAGGTTTCCCGTGTCTTGTGAAGTGACGGGGCTCCGCAGAGAGAAACGTTATCGTCTCGTTACCGACCGGGTGCCGGTGTCTCCCTGCTCTCTCCGGCTGCAGGCGGAGGGAGACGAGTTTCTCGCTGCGGAGCCCCGCTGCATCAGCCTGCGCTGAGGCAGAAGAAGCAAACACAGTATCAGCAGTGATTCATGGAGAGACCTTGGTCTGGTCAGCTAACATTACTGCCAAGCAGCTGAAATCTGGAGTGACATTGTGCTTTTAGCTGACGTGTGTCTCCTCACTGTGTTGAGCGATGCTCGTTCAGGTATATTTAGAGCGAGCAAGCGCGAGCCCGACGCTGACTTTCGTTGATTTCACGGCCGCAGGTGTCGCTGTTAAGAAGCATTTCTGAAAGTTACAAATAGTCCCTTTAACGAGTATCTTTGATCGCTGGGATCACAGTGTGCTCACCATAGAGCGAGCCTCGCCCTCGCTGTCACCCAGCAGCCTGTTGATGTTGATGGACTGACCGTACTCGGTGGTCAGGAGCTTCCGCAGTCTCTGCAGAGCCCACATCCTGTGTCCAGCAGCTGGAACACAATCAAACAACATGAATATATATGTATTTGTTTATGTCTATAGTAAAAGCCGTTAACATGGTGGATGAGGACGATCTAGTATTGTACCTAGTGCGCTAAGCTGGGCACAAGCAGCGAGGGAGGCGGCGAGGCGAGGCACGATGCTCCTGTTGGAGGCAAAGTTGAGCCTGAAGTCCAGCAGACAGGTGACCAGGTCCATGGAGGGGCAGGACAGGATGCAGCGGTCAGACAGCAGGTCTTTGGGACCTGAGGAGAGAAAAGGATGAGTGTCACGAGTGTGAGTGGATTTCAGTGGAACACACCCTGTCAACTGGTGTATGTATGAGTGTGTGAGAGGTTTATTAATGTACTGTTAGTTTCTGGTCACTCTGTGTGGTTTAACATCTGGTTGTATGTGTGTGATGCCTCACCAGCAGCAGGCATGATGGGGTAGACGGTGAAGCGCCATCCCCAGCCGTTCACGGAGCCGTCGCTGGTGAATTTCCACTTGAGTTCGTCTCCCGGGATCCGTAACTCGCTGGACCAGTCGGACCACTCCCGACCTGAAACACACGCAGCGTTAATGTTTGATTCGTCGGCAAACGCTCAGTGACTCTTCATCTTTTTAAGGGTCTTCCTCTCATCACCTGATCGGACAGAGACGATCCTATTGGCTCCATCCATGATGGTTAACGGGTCGTGGCGCCGCTCGGTTGAACACTGTCTGTCAAACTCTATCCTCAGACCTTCAGCACCTACAAGACACAACAAGAGATGTTGTTGACATCCAGGAGACGAGTCACAATGATCTCCAGCAGCATCCTGAACATCGTCTGGCTCTTTCAATCAGTGAGCTGGTCCGCTGTTCCACGGCGCGGACGGAAACCGCATTGTTCCTCTTCGATCCGAGGTTCGACTATCGGCCAAACCCTCCTTTCCAGCACCTTGGAGTAGACTTCACCAGGGAGGCTGAGGAGTGCGATACCCCTGTAATTGGTACACACTCGCAGCCCAACGAGTCGAACTCAAGCGTAAAATCAAGAATACCTGGGATCTTCACGGTGCCGCTGGTGGAGGTGTCGTCCGTGTACGGATGGCTGCTCTCCACGACGACGGGCTGGGAGGACAGACGGCCGCTCTGAGAGTCCGTGGCGACGTCCTCTAACTCGGTGACGCACAACTCCAGCAGCATATCAGCAACCTGCAACGCACCAGAGAATGTTAACCAACATCCTGTGAATCAGGAGGAGGAACGTGGAATCAGAGTCCAGTCACTCGCCTGAGGATAAGCGGTGCCCATGCCAGACAGCACAGCAGACAGAACCTCCTTGCCCTTCTCCCCAGAGCGACAGGACACCGCCAGTTTGAGCAGGTCCACCATCACACGGGTGTCATCGGGAATGAGCAGACTGGTGAACTCATCCAGGTACTGAGGCTCCGGACCGACCACCTTACTCTGGCTCTCAGAGTCCTAGACGTGAACGGGAGAACATGAGGTGTTAGGTACGTGAGGCTGCTGGCGTTCATGTTCGTCGTGTTGTTAGACAGACGGACCTCTTTAGTCTTGGTCATGGTCTCAGCGATGATGCTGGCTGCTCCGGGGTCGTCGGTGACGGGGATGAACGGACGCGACGAGGCTCCAGAGGCGGAGGGAGTCATCGCTGATGACGGGGTGACGGCATCGTCTGATGACGGAGCCTACTCACACACATAACACACATAACACATATAACACACATAACACACATGACACACATGACACATATAACACACATGACACACATGACACACATGGTAGCGCCGGGGTCACACAATTCAATGACTTTCTAAATGTCTAAATAAAGTGCATTACTATGACGGCATGTTAGGGGTGATTGTAGGTAAAAAATAATAATTACGGAGCCGAGGGAGGGGAGGAATATTCGGTGAAAAAAACGAAAAGAAAAAAGAAATGAAAGTCGTAACTTTCCACTATTTTTCCAATTTCTCTCGTAGATTTACAACTTTAGAATCTCGCAAATGTGTGATTTTTCTTGTTAATTTACCTCTTTAATCTCAGAAATTCTGGGAAAGTAAGTGATAAATATTTGGGAGAGTAACTATTTAAATATATGTATATTTGAATACAAAGCGTTAAATGTCAGAATGGAATTTGGTGTGGTGGCATCCGCAACCTCAAAGCAGAGTGAATGGTAGCATGAAATGCAGTTTTGTATGAGCTTATTCTAGTACTTTATTTAAACTATAATATCATTTTAATAGAATGTATTATGGCCTGTATTCAGGACTGAAATCTAAAAGATTCAAACTTTAAGACCCAGAAAGAAAATGGAGAAAGTTGTGGTAGAAAACTTGGAGTTGTGATTATGACCAAAGTCCTTTGAGAGTTTCTGGCGTCTCCACGTTGAACCCAAATATAGTCTGCTGATGGCTGCATCTGCACACCTGGTGAAAAACTGCACATTGCTCGGTTCCTGTTTTACAGTAAATCAGCACAAAATGCAGTCGAGGCAGCGCTTCTATGACGGAAACAAAGAGCCAAACGGCACGAGAACACCCTCACCGGCTGGTGTTATTAAAAACAGGGCTGGTGTTTGTGGTCCTCACCTCTCCCTTCTTGTCTTGCCAGGGGTTCGGGCTGACTCGCTCCTCGCTTTCAGGCAGGACAGGAGGACCTTCTTCATCACTCACGCTGGATGAGGAAGAGGAGTCTGACGGGGGGACGGGTGAGCTGGCAGGACACTCGGCTGGCAGGATCATGCTGGCTGGCATCAGAGCTCCGACCACGGCGTCCCTGGAGAAACAACACAACACAACGCAACGCAACGCGTCCCGTCAACAATAACACCGACTGACGGTTCCATCATTTAGAGGTCAAACACACTTTCATCTCATCCTGTTCAGACGTCACTCATCTGATTGTAAATGCAGCAGTTAGGATGTTTAATGGTGTTTAATCTGACTGTCCAACAATTTAAACGTTAACCATTAACATCCCAAAGCACCTAAAGCATTCACACTTTAACTGACTTGTAGTGTTTCTCGTTTAATTTATCTATTTGTAACCACTTTTTAATATTTGGGAAAGATAACTGACGACAACTGACAATTCTTCCTCTTTTTTTTCTTGTAAATTTGTGATTTCTTTCTCGTATATTTATGACTTTATAATCTCAGATTATTCAATTTTTTTCTCATAAATGTATGTTTTTCTCTGAATATTACCCCCCTTCCTTAGCAGCGTAATTATTATTATTTTTTTACCTACAACGGCCCTGTTACACCGGTGTACGGCTGAGAGTGTAGAGCAACAATACATATTGGAAAAAGGAGAGAGGGGGATGACTTGAGACGAAGGTCCTCAGCCGGACTTGACCTGGTCGTGTTGCTGTAGCATCACAGTCTTCTGACCCACCGGGATTCAAACATACCTGGCATACATGATCTGGAGCGCCGACAGCACGTGAGACAGAGCCTGCTGTTTGGCCAAGTTTCCGTCCAGACTGAGGAGGATCTTGGCCAGCGACGGTCGATTCGGCTTCACGCTGCTCTGCCCGCTCATCTTGTTGTTCACGGCTGACGACGAGTCGCTGTCTGACTGGACGCCTGCAGCGTACGACACCAAAACAAGGACACACATCAAGCACCCTGAAACCAGCTCCAGCCATCATCACACAGATTCACCGAAACTTCCCGGGACTTTTAGTCCTGGAACTACTGATGCTCGGTTTGAACTGCAGTAAGTCGTCTTCACCACGTCTAGATGACGTAATGCATTGAGTTGCTGCCATGAGATTGGCTGATTAGCTATTGGTGTGAACAAGCAATTGAACAGGTGTGCCTAATAAAGTGGCTGGTGAGTGTATTTACTGATGCACGTTGGATCTAATGAATGAAATGAAACTAAGAGTGTCTGTCTCCACGGTACAAATCATCTGTTAATATATATATATGATATAATAATATATGCATATTGGGGATAAAGCAATGTGAAATTGGCTGAGACGGAAGCAAAAGAATTATAATTTAGCACCACAATGTCAAGTGCAGACACTGCAGGAACATGGAATGTGAATGCAAACAACCTTAATGTCAGCTTTCATTTTGTTGTTCCACAAAAACATCTGATTAAAAGTGTTGCAACATCCGATCAGATCAAATGTTCAGATCAAATGCAAATAATAAAGTAAAACAATCCCATCACTTGAGTCCAAAATTTCACTTTTAGCAGCTCGATTCAGACCCTGGTCTGACAACGACAGAACAGCGCCCCCATGTGGACAATCTGCTAAACCTTTATGAGAACAGTTGAAGTAGTTGCTGAGCAGGACTGACAAAGACTGGGTAGGTGGGTTGTGTTATGAGGCTGCGAGGAAAGGGAGGATTACCTAGATAGGAGGCTCCGAGGGAGTCCCTGGCCGTCTGAAAGAGGACCGGCTCGTGAACCGAGGGCGTGGTCACGTCCACGGTGGTCCAGGCCACGCTGTGGGAGGAGCCACAGGCCACTCGAGTGATCTTCTGTCCCTCCAGACCCTGCACCAGGGTGGGCTTCCTGTTAACGGTGGTGGTGCCGTTCCCCTGCTGACCGTGGTCGTTGTCGCCCCACGCAAACACCTGACGGAGAAACACAACACCCGTGACGGGATCTCACTTTGGTCAGTGTTCAATAGAAATCCCCCTATAAGTCTGAGAGATGAACAGAAGGTTTTGTGGTGCTTTAAAGGATTCTTCGAGCTGCTCTAAAATAGAAAAACAACTGCTTAATTGTCCATACTTTTAGATAAACTGCTGATATGTGAAGGAACCTTGAAAAAGGAAAAAGTAAAGCATCGCTCCAAACTTAGCAACCTCTTTAAAGGTGTAGTGTGTAAGATCTGGTCGAAATTGGCAGTTTAACAGAGTAGATGAATAAATAAATAAAAACTCACACATCTGGACCAGAGCCACGGAGGTAAATCTGCTTTCTTATAACACTCAGTACCAACCTGTCCTGTTTCCGTAACAGCCAGACAGTGCAGCGCTCCAACAGCAACATGGACAATCTTCTTGCCCCTCAGTCCCTCCACCATCTGGGGCTTCCTCACATGCACGTCGGTGCCGTGGCCCAGCCGGAAGTAGTCTCCTTTGCCCCTGTTAGGAAACACAAACCACGATCACTCACTGGGAAACTAAAAGGACTAATGATTAAGGTCGTGTCATTCGTCCATCTCACCAGGTCCACACGACTCCAGACTTAGTGAGAGCCAAAGAGAACTGAGCTCCACACTCGATCTGGCAGACGCCCTGCCCGTTGAGCCGCTCGATGTTCTGGGGGATGTTGCAGCCTTCGCTGCCTCCGCGACCCAGCTTCCCAAAATCCCCGTCACCCCAGGAGAACACCAACCCTGACGAACATTAAAACAGACGTTATTAGAACTAGAGAGTGAAACACATCCTCCAAGGAGTTATTAAACAACACTGGGACTCCTCAGAACATGAACCTCTAGTGCTACTAGTGGAAGAACATTAACAGACAAACCTTCATCTGTGAGGGCGAGAGTTTGAGCGTCCCGGCTCCCACAAGCCACCTGGATAACACGATGTCCCAGAAGCACTTTCACCTACACGGCACATCACAGCAAGAAGGAGTGAGGAGAATATAGTCACACAGTTCACAGTATTCATGGAGTCACAGCAGCAAAACAAGCTCTACGCATGGTAATGGTGCGAGCTGCAACGATTAATTGATTAGTCGTCAACTATTAAATTAACCGCCAACTGTTTTGATAATTGATTAATCGGTTGAGTCTAAAGTCTAAATTCTCTGATTGCAGCTTCTTAAATGTGAATATTTTCTTTACTCCTACGACAGTAAACTGAATATCTTTGAGTTGTGGACAAAACAAGACACTTGAGGACGTCATCTTTGGCTTTGGGAAACATTTTTCAGTTTTCTGACATTTAATAGACCAATCAATCGGTTAATCGAGAAAATAATCAGCAGATTAATCCACAAAGAAGATAATCATTAGCTGCAGCCCTAGGTAGTACATCGACGATGACGGACGATTGGTTCTTCCTACGCCAATGTTACGGCGATTTTAACAAACTTAGAAGAAGAACTAAGATGTCTTATTAGACAGCTGTGTTGAATACTCGATTCTGATTGGTCATCACGACGTTCTGCGGTCTGTAATTTCTGTATAACAGACCGTTGCTATGGGTGCAGCTCTGATGTCGGACTCTGGAGGACCGTATTTGCGTCAAAATAAGGATTTCTTCAGTAAGTAGCTGTGTGATAAGCGGGATAATGTCCAGCTAGCGGGTCATTGTTGTGAAACAAACCCCTTCAGGGCGATGAGAGACCGCTCCGCTTCGCGTCGAGGTGCAGCATCGGGGATTCTTTCACAACAATGACCGGTATTTTTATAATGCCGCTGTTCAACCTCCAACATCTGACTTCAATCACTCATGCACGCACGTGACTGTTGATGAAACGATGACGCTCCTGATGAGTGCAACAGCTGAAAAATGACATTCTGGGTGCTGTTCTGTGATAAAGTCTGATGTTTGTATTTATCCCATTAAGCCCATCGGTGTCCGTGTGAAGTAAAGATCGTGAGGTAGGAGAGACAGACGTACCAGTTTAGGCCTCAGCTGAGTCGTGTTGTCTCCGTGTCCGAGGCGGCCGTACTCCCCCAGACCCCAGCTGTACAGCTCCCCGCTGGAGGTGATCGCCGCGCTGTGAGAGCTGCCGCAGGCGATGTCGCGGATACGCTTGGTCTTCAGCGCCTCAATCAGCCGAGGCTTGTCACAGTTCCTGAGACGGAAAAACAAAAATCATCATTAGAAAGTCGTCCGTCACGTTTAACGCATCACGGAGACGTTAAACAGAATTTGAACTCTAAGATGTGAGCAGGATCTACGTACATTCTGCTGAAGTGTCCCAGCTTGCCGTCGTCCCCCTCTCCCCAGGAGAAGACCTTCCCGTCCACAGTCAGGGCCATGGCGTGGCGCCCCCCAGAATGCACGGCGACCTTCTTCACCACGTAGTTACTGAGCGCGGTGATCTGACGGGGGATCGGGATGGTCCCGCTGGACAGGCCCAGACCCAACCGGCCGTTAGTGGCCTCCCCACAGGCGTAGATCTTCCCCTCCACCGTCACTGCAACGGGGACACAACAGTTACATACAACATACAACATACAGGCTATATAGCAACATACAGGCTATATAACAACATACAGGCTATATAGCAACATACAGGCTATATAGCAACATACAGGCTATATAGCAACATACAGGCTATATAGCAACATACAGGCTATATAGCAACATACAGGCTATATAGCAACATACAGGCTA
>CAKAOH010021691.1:42500-49407 GCA_916701665.1 Sebastiscus tertius | reverse complement strand
TTAAAAGGGAGATTTGTCAAGTATTTAATACTCTTATCAACATGGGAGTGGGCAAATATGCTGCTTTATGCAAATGTATGTATATATTTATAATTGGAAATCAATTAACAACACAAAACAATGACAAATATTATCCAGAAACCCTCACAGGTACTGCATTTAGCATAAAAAATATGCTCAAATCATAACATGGCAAACTGCAGCCCAACAGGCAACAACAGCTGTCAGTGTGTCAGTGTGCTGACTTGACTATGACTTGCCCCAAACTGCATGTGATTATCATAAAGTGGGCATGTCTGTAAAGGGGAGACTCGTGGGTACCCATAGAACCCATTTACATTCACATATCTTGAGGTCAGAGGTCAAGGGACCCCTTTGAAAATGGTCATGCCAGTTTTTCCTCGCAAACATTTAGTGTAAGTTTGGATCATTATTTAACCACTTTTGCGACAAGCTAATATGACATGGTTGGTACCAACTAGTTTCATATGATGCCAGTATCTTCACTCTAGCTTTAAAAATTAGTGACATTAAAACGAATTTGCGTTAACGTGTTATTATCGTGGTATTATCGCGTTAACTTTAACATCCCCACCAATAAAGTAACAACTGTAGTCATTTTAAGCCAAATTATTATGTTTTTTTTTTTTTGTCTTTTTTGTTGTTGCATTTTTTTTGTTTGTTTTGTTTGAATTTACAACGTTAACTGCATGTTTAAAACAGTTCATAACCGTGACCATGAAATATGTTTCCTTCGAACAGTAATTGAGAATGTATGGGAACTTTATTTTGTGGGAGACAGGGTTGTTCGTGTAATGGCAGGCATTTTGAAACTAGTGCCAGAATGGCGGACCCCACCACTAATTATGAAAACTTCTATATAGAGAGGTAATTACAGAATGTTAACACATTGGCTGGCTATTGATAATAAATGCAGATAATAGCATCAGAAGTGGGGTTTGATTGTTAAGGATTGCAGCTTTATTGTGCTGCAAAATAAATAATCTAAAATAAACAATGTAGAGAATAAAGCTTTATTTTCCACTTTATTTATGGACTAAACGCTTTGCTTTGTGCAAAAGTTGCTTTGTATGTCTTTTTGACTTGACAGGGTGTAAATGGGGGCAGTGGATAAAATAAAAATGTCTCAGCAAACCAATGCAAAATTTTCAAAATTTACAGTATGTTAAAAGGGATGGAAAAACATGTGCAAAAACATAAATCAAGCTAGAGCTGTCCTCAAAGACATCAGGCTCACAAAATTTCACGAGACCACGTTGCCGACACTGAGCGAACATGAAAGGAGAAGGAAAATGCCTGTGGCAGACTCAATAACAACCACTCTCTAAAACACCACGTCTGCTAACTTGGCACTTATACAGTTGAGCCCGGCTGCTTATCATTCAGCGTAGATTTGAAGTCATCTCTTTGTCACCGTGAGGTCATAACGTACGCGTAGAGGTCACTTGTGTTGACCTCATCACTACAGCTGAGATCTCATCCTTGCTCCTTTCATCTTAAGGTCGGCTAATTGCTAACGGCTAATCACCAATTCTCCACTGCTCTTTGACACCGCTCAGACACTCGCTAAGTGTACCATGAAATATTTTCAGCATGTTGCCTCAGAGTGTTTAAAATAACACGTGGAAGAAACGGATACATAAGGCGGCAAATGAAAGAAGAGGGAAAAAAAAAAAAGCCTCATGATTAGTTGCCCTAGATTTTTAAAATTATCTGCTGTTTTGGGCATTAAATAAAGTAAGCATGGTGGTGGTAGAGCATAATCAACTGGCCCCATTCCGGCAACTTCTCCCATGTAGGGCAATTGAACAAAGTGCGTCTGAATTGAAATCAGGTCGTTCCTGGGGGCCACTGGTAATGAACTTGGCGGTGGGATACAGGGAGCGGAGAGGAGGAGGAGGAGGGCCTGAGAGTTGCAGTTGAGCTGACCTCGGTTGTAACGCCACAGCGGAGGAGCATGTGCTCAAACTTGGCTACGCTAACCTTTTTTCCAGCCGCCGACTGCAAAGTGCTGTAAGTAATGACTATAAGTGATGATCCTCGCTGACGGCGGCGAGCGAACAGAGCTTTAAGAGCCATGTTGAAAGGAGGGCTGTCACTGTGACATTTTCTGGGCTTCTGAATTACAGAGAGAGCAGGTGGACTAGCAAATGTCATCTGTTAAACATACAGAAATTCACACATTTATGATCACCTGGTTTCTACTCATTTGCTATGGATTTTAAAGTTAAATGTATTTTGAATCTGGCCTAGTATGCCGAGGTATCCCCATACAGGAATAACTACACAGGAAGCATGGAATATTCATTTGCGAATATATAGCCGCGATACGTTGGTTCAAGATTGATCGTGAATTTGACCAGTATCCCTCATCTCAATCCCCTGTGCATACATAACTGCCTCATCTGCTCTTCTCTCCCTTCTCCTCTGCCTGTCCGGGGGCCTAATTTAGCCTTAGTAGGCTCTCCTGGTGCCTAAGAGAATTCTCCTTTATGCAAGCCAGGTAAAATGAGAGCGCAGCACGGATGAGGCCCCTCTCCATCATGGTGGATGGGGGGAGTCACGGGTGACACCCCCTGATCAGGTGTGCATGCGTAATGGCCGTCCCAAAATAATCACTGCTTTGAATAATTTCCCCGCTCTGTCTCTCGCCCCATGATTCTTGCTGCTTCGACTCGTTTTTGTGGCGGGCATCCCATAAATCCTTGCGGTAAATGTAAATCAGTGGGCCGGGTGCGTCTGACAGATGGGGGCTGCGAGGAGTCCTGGGAGATCTCTCCTCTCACCTTTCCCTTCAGCTGGAATGGATGAATCGCTAGCCGGGCTATAGCTAAATAGCATTAGTGCGCGTCCCTCACTTAAGAAAAGAGTGGGATAGGAAGATGTGAGCCAATGCAGCGGGAAAATATAAGTGCAGGTCATTTTGATTAAGAGTGATGCGCGGAGGATGTGCGTGTTGCGAGGTGCGGGGACAGTACCGGTAAACAAGAATCCTCCTACCTTTGTTGTTGTTGTTATGATGGGGAAATGAGGTTGTGCAGGTGGAGGAGACGCAGGCTCGCGGATCTTTCGAGCTGTCAGCTCCTTGGAGGATTGGAGATCTGAGGGGTGGAGGGGAGGAATGAGGCGGAGGCGGGGAGGGCCCTTCCTTGGTCCCCTTGGCTGTCTGTGGAGCAGAACCCATCTCTCATTAAGGGAGAGTGCCGAGGAGACACTTGAAAGTGACATTCACCCTCCCTCCACCCCCACCCCGCTCCCTCCATTTTAGAGATGCTATGCATGACGGCCACTGCCACTCAGCCAGCAGGGTCACCTCTCTCTCTTCCTCTCTCTCCCTTTGCCTGGGGGAGAATATCAATGCCGTAGTGCTTTTGGCAGATATACATACAACACCTACACCCTTCAATGAAATCCATCAATTACGGACCCCTTACAGGGAGACAACAGTCGTAAGAGAGCAAGAAAGGGAAGGGGGAAAGAGGAAGAAGAGACAGATACTCCTTATTAGAGATGAGGGGAACAGGGTGGAGTCTGATAATATGCAAAGAGATGAAACGATGTGTGTTCTTGATGCGGGGATGAAGAAAGGAGGAGAGGAATCAAAGGCTGCAGCCCCGCTGTGGGGTCAGGGGCTCGGGAGCTGGATCATCTCTGCTGTGGCAGAGTGTCGATTTTCGCCCCCCAGTTCTAACCTCGGGGCCTTGACTCCACCGCTCATATCCATCTCTTTAATCTTGGGAAGCTCCACCTAATGAGCTACATAGTTCATTGAGTCAAGGAACAATGGCTGCTTCTGTACTCCATTGTCCCTCCATGACTATCAGGCGTCGTCCTGTAGGGTTATGATCAATGCTTTGTCCCGTTATCACCATGTGTTGTCGTATTTTTTTTTCTCTCATTCTGTAATTACTTGACAAAACATGATTATGGTCTTTTAAAAAAAGCATTTCCTGTTGACTTCCCGGGGCCAGTTTGTGTCTGTCCAGTGGTCAGGTTTGCCCTGTAATCGCCACCGGCTGCTCGAACCCTGCTCTCAGCCAATGAGGTTCCAATACCCTGCCAACGCAGCCCATAAATAAATAACCAAAATGGCCCGTGGCGCTGTCATGCTTCTTAACTGAGCAAAGCACTTGTAATTAAATTCACACAGATATGCCGAAGCAAACCAACCCCCGTCTGAGGA
This sequence comes from Sebastiscus tertius, assembly GCA_916701665.1. Classification (NCBI taxonomy): domain Eukaryota; kingdom Metazoa; phylum Chordata; class Actinopteri; order Perciformes; family Sebastidae; genus Sebastiscus; species Sebastiscus tertius. The sequence goes on along the minus strand of CAKAOH010021691.1, from coordinate 45,203 downwards.
CTCAAAACACTCCAGCCTTGAAGGGTGTTATACTGTACGCAATTCATATCCAGTCATAAATCTTGACAAAACTATACACTCATAAAGGCGGCGGTATAAATGGCTACAGACACATATGCTCGCAAGAAGCCAAGAGTCCTGTAAGTAATTTGTCGTGGAATCCTTTCATTTGCTAACTATCTGTTTGTCCCTCGGACTATTTTGGACGAAGCTTAGACGCAGTTGGGTCGGCGGTGAGACCTCAGCTATGGGTGTTGATGAGAAGGCAATGAGGAGCAAATGTCCAAATGTGCCCGAGCCCGGACACCGTAATGCCAGGAATCATCTCGGTGAATTATGTCAAGATGGCTGACTGTAATTATTGTGCTTAAGCTAAACATGTTCTACTTGATACGGTCAAAACATTCAAAACTAATTGCTTGGAATCCATTCGACGATGCCTGGTATCATCATGATCTAACTTTTACCGCAAAATGCCGCACAATTAGTGGCGTTCATTATCACTTCTCTCCATTTGCCTACCATATTAACTAGAAATCTGTACTTTCTGAATGAAGCGTGGATCTCTTCTTTTAAATTACACTTAGAGCAGATACAAAGTGCATATTCTTGGCTATTTTCTCTTTAGTGCGGTCCTCATCACACTGGCTGAGAGGGAGAATAGCCAGTGCCCGTGTGAGGGATAATTTGTACCTTCTCAATGAATGAGGAGGACAGGCAAATTACTGGCTGAATAAGGACTGCCTGTGGATCCCACTGTCAGAAAGAGAGAGAAGGGCAGAGAAGGAGAGTGTAATTATCAACTAGCAAAGTGCATTCATATCCTATCACAAAAGGACTGGGATGTGGGTGGAAGAGAGAAAGAGAGCAAGGGAGAGTGAAGGAGGTTGAAAAATGGAGAGAGATATGGAGAGGAGGGGGGGGGGGTGCGCGGAGTGAAGGACTCCTGGCCAAATGGATGCAAGGCCGTAAACAGGGTTAAAAACAGCCTTCTATGGTCTGGCTCCATGAATGCAGACACATTAAGACCTTTTAGCCCAGCGCACAAGCACCTCTTTGGAGTTAAAGACGAGAGGAGCTGGGCAAGAAGATGGAGGAAGATGAGGAGAGGCAGGCGGGCGGGAGAAAGGGGGAGAGAAGGTTATGGGTTTACAATCAAAAGCACCCATTTTTAATTTGAATAGACCCAGATAGGGACGGTGGGATAGAGAGAGGGAGAATATTTTTTTCCACCTCGTCTTTTCCTTTTTGGTAGCTGACATCGCAGAACAAAGCTAGTCTATTAGTGACCCTGAACTTTATTGACAAGCCTGCCATTACCCATGCTTCCCGGGGTCTGCGGGGTCAGGGGTCACAGACGGGCGGCTTGAGGGGGCCCGGTGAAGGGTTGGGGAACACATTTAGAGAGCGGGGACACCTGTAGGGTCGTATCCAGTTCAGAACGTGACCATGAACAACAGTAAAACCTTTTGAGAGGGAGCACACAATGCAGGCCGAGTCTCTAACAACTCCCCCCCACCTTCCTCTTCCTCCTCCTCTTCCTCCTCTCAAGCTTTCTTCCTTCTACCACACATGGCTGCGGTTTACCGGCCAGAGAGGTAGAAAAATCTGTATGCAATTTTAAAAATGTGTACATGCATTTATGTGCGTGTGTGTGTGTGTTTGCATGTGTGTGAGATTATTAAGAAGGTCACGGGTTTGCGAATAAGTTCTATAAAACGGCGGGAAATAAAATCCCAAGAAATGTCAGTTTGTGTTGAGGCAGAGCGGGGTGAGTGTCTGGTCACAGATAATCCCGGAAAACACTTTCATTCACTCTGATTTTCACACAATCAATCATGGCATTATGCTGGACCGTCGTCAATCAAATATCCATCGGGGTACATAGCGGCGGATGAAGCCAGATGCTAAACACAAACACACACACATACACTTGCATAGCAAAGGCAGGCAGGCAGGCAGGCAGGCGGGCAGGCGGGGCAGGGCTCAGACTACTGAGGGCTAAGTGATAGCAGCGTGCATTTGATATATGTGACACTGCAAATGGAGGGCATCAGTGCTGTTTGCTGGCACAGCATGGCAGCGTGTGGTGCACCGCGGGCGACTGGCACACCAAGCCAAGCCTGGCATACACACTCCTCTGAATAAGGAAATTAATCCCCAGTGGGTTTGCTCTGGAAGTCAGAGCGCACGTGTGTGTGTGTGTGTGTGTGTGTGTGTGTGTGTGTGTGTTTGTGTGTGCTCCATTGGGCGTAATATTTGTGTGGCATGAGTGATGATGAGTAAAAATGTTAGTATGTTAGCCTTTTCTATATTGTGTACACAGGTCTGCAGTTATTCAGATTGTATGCATGTCATTATGCTACAGTAGCCAGCATTGTTTGTATGTGTGCTGCGTCTACGTGTGCCGCGTTTGTGCTCTCTGGCAGCCGGGTCCACGGTGGCGGCGGCGGCACAGCAATCAGGTGTTGCCGCATATGTTCCTGGTGTCAGCTCCCTGTTTTTCCCCAGCGGGCAGGCCAACTTATTGCCAGCCTCGTAATAGGAGGGCTGGGCAGGGGCCATGACTAGCACTTGGCACACGGCACCGCCAATATGGCTGGCTTTTTGTTCCACCTCCCTCTGAAACTTAACCACTTCTGTGCCAAGATTGATTGCCGTGAATTTGCATAGCATCGTTACCGCCGCACGTGTCGGAAATGT
>CAKAOH010021691.1:0-37500 GCA_916701665.1 Sebastiscus tertius | reverse complement strand
AATATCTTCTCACACTTTTTCATCTGCCCGGCCGCACTTGAACCTCACACTGTGGCTATGCGCATCACAACAGCCCGCGTACGGGTCAGAACGTAAGATACCTAGACGGACAGATGTCTAAGAGGCGTAGATATTTTATATTTTTACATTTTATTTAATCATAATGGAAAAGGTCCAAGCCTTCAGGTGCGCAAGGAAGAAAACGGAGAAAAGAGGAGGAGGAGGAAAAGATAGCCCATAGAGATATGAGGTTGGCCTCCAATGACGAATTTCACCTAGGGCACCAAAAGGGCTAGAGCCGGCCTTGAGTGTAGGTAGTGGATGTGTAAAAATGTGCTGCATGGATGTTGTGCTGTAAAAACAAGGAAGAGAAACTACGTCACAGAGGTTTGGTGTGAGAAGAGATCTGCCAACCACAGACTGCTGCATGTTCAGGCTTTTATGCATGGAGCACACCGGGCCCAGGTGGGTCGCATGCCGCGGATTACACTCTTCAGATAGAAAGCCCAAACCCAGCAGAGGATCCAAACAGAGGGGCCGTCACAATGCCTCGCCATGGACGGAACAGAACATGTTGGTGTCGGCTTTGAATATGGCCTTTAGATTTATTTTTTTTAACTCATGTTGTTAAGGGTCGGTTCCCCCAAATTACAATGCAACATACTATACTATAGTTTCTAGTCATGCAACTCAACTCATCACATATCGCCGCTTTGTCACGTCCCTTGGCGTCATTTTATTTTCGACATCAAAACCACTATGGTTTCCCTCAGCATCGCTTTAGGTTTAGGCAACAAAACCACTATAGTTAGGTTTAGGAAAGAACTATGTGGTTGGGCTTAAAACTACTACGTTTGTACAGTGAAAATGACACTGAACGTTGTGAACACGGGACACAAATAAACAGCTGATTGTAACGTGATACACGGGACACAAACAGCGGTTTCCTGGATGAAAGCCTTGTGTTTGTTGGACCCGTCCACCTCCCCTCCCGCCCGCCTTGGGTGTCTCTTTTTCTCCTTAAACTATGTCACCAAACTCCCGGCGCACTTTTAGGAAACGTTTACTGTTGCTAGGGATGGGTTTATATTGTAGTTAATGGAACGCCCGGTGTGTTTCATACCGGCGGTAAAGGGTGTGTGGCAGTATAAATGCCAGTGGCTGTGACAAAGCCTTGGTATTTAACGCCCTGGGAATGAGAATTGGCTGGTTTATGTCACAAAAATAACTGTATTTGTACCTGCATTCAGATTTATACCGGACAGGGCCAATACCGGAAGTTGTTTGTTAATAAATTGTTTTCTACTGCCATTTATACTCTTCATATGTGTAGGTTAAGCTGCCAACAAAATATACAAAATATCATGATAGTTTAACTATGTACCTTTAATTACTAAAACATGATTTGTATTTGAATCTAATCTTTCAAAAAAGAAAAAAAGTCCAAGTAAAAGCTGTGTAACTTTTAGTGGTTCGGCTGGAAATGAATGGTGGAAATACAACAGGAGCTTTAAAGGGGAACACTACCTAAATTCAGAATTTCAATGTTATTTCCATGGCCTAATAAAGTTCAATCAGTATTTGTGAACATGAGTTCCTCTCTCTCAAAGCCAAAAGCCAGAGAAGTAAGTCTCAAACTTGTGATGTCATCAAGTATAAAGTCTGGAGCTGCTCCATAGACTGAGACTGATTTTATGGACCCAAAGGATGTTTGTTTTCTTTTTTACACCAAAATGAGCTTTATTATACTGTAGTGTTGTCAGTTGCTAAACAGAAAACGTTCCCATATACTCAGATCATTCCCCTGGGTGCTCTCAGTGTCACCTAGAACATTCATTCACATTCATTGTCTATGGAGCAGCTCCACACTTTATACCCTATGACATCACAAGTTTGAGTTTTAGCCTCCAGTTTTTGGATTTGGGAGAGAGTTGTTCATGTTTACTTATATTTTTTGAACCGTCTTAGACCATAGGAATAACATGAATGAATTTTGAAAAATGACTGTAGTTCCCCTTTAAACAGTAGGAAAATATAAGTCAGAATAACACTGCATGGACCATATTGCATGACTTTCCTTTAAAAACTGCATTGTATATAATGGGAAAAGGCCCAGATGAATGTTAAGTTGGACTAAAGTGTCTATAGTAAAACAGTGAAAAAGCTACTGACATAAAATGGGCCATAATAACTCATTTGGTCATATAGCATAACTGAAAAAAAAAAAAGAAAAATAACATTCAATGTTCAACATCAACATTTCTTTCCAGAATCAATGTTCTGGTTACTCTGGATAATCTGCAGATTATTTTCATTGGAACTACTTTCTACCAGAGAAATATACCACATGAACGTTGTTCACAACGAGACCAGTACAGGGAAACTTTTTGAGAAGAGATGCTGAAATAATTGAGAGAACATTTTGAAATTATTTGAACACCACAAAGAAAATCGTATTCGCCTCCATAGCATCAGGGTGGTGGAAGAAATCTCAGATCGAAAAACTTAAAGGTGCTATTGATAACATTGATAACATTCAGCCACTAGATGTCGCATTCTCCTTCCCCCGTTTCATTGCATTCACTTCACAACAAGTCGTTGCCAGGCACTTACCATCAATCTCATCATTTTTATCCACACTAACTGACGACCCAGAGATACCACATCATACCAACGTTGTTTTACTATTGGCTCACAAGCCTTGTTAGAAGTGGAAACCAAACGTCAGATATCTTCCACAGAGATAAACAAAACATTCATTTTGGACCCGCCAAAATTTTTAGAATCATTAATTCCCAGTAATGATATTTTTTTTCAGCACAAGCCAAACTTTTATTCGGCACCTTTCTAAAAGCTCTGTTTATGTACTATTTGTTTTTTTTAATCGTCTACGTAAAAATCGTATCAATAACACCTTTAAACATACGTATCTGAATGGCCAGGTACCACTAAAAGTGAGTAAAAAAAATATGTTCATTTGTAATTTCAGCGAACCAACCCTTTAAAAAACCCAAACTTCTTTGGATAATGGATTTTCATTAACATCTAGATAATTAGAAAGGTTTTGTATATTGGGCATGTATCCCAATATAAAGGTTCAAATCACACATTGTACTTTTTCTCTTGGCCTGAATAAAACCCAGTGTCTTCACTGCCTGAAGAGGTGATGGTGAACAATGGCCATGCTAATAAAAAAAAAAAAGCAGGCTATCAACCGTCACTGCCTCGCCTTGCTCTCTATCATCACATGACCCACATGCTGGACGACATGTCACGGCTAGCGTGGCCTCATTTGCATAAGACAATCACCCCTTTCGGACGCAGGGCACAAATGTTGTCTAGACGACATGCATCAGACGGGTGGACCCCCAGACGCGCACATGCATACGCCTTCATCCACCCACACATGCATAAACACCTATATCTCTATCTATCTATGTGTGCATCCATTCATACACACAGACACACTCACGCCACTTCAAAAACACCCCCAGACGGAGCCTCCAGCCAGGGTGAGACTATAAATCAGCTCCAGGTCTGCCTCGGCTTGACTCGCATGCTGTGTTATTATGATGCGATGGATCAGGCATGAGAACGTATTAAATACATCACACGCATGCAAATCCTCAGCGATGGAATGACAGGACGGCCCAGCCAGTCATTTAGATATGTATATCACTCCTTAGTTTGGAGATTATGCGATTATTCTGGTCTATGTGCCACTGAGGGTCAAAGGGACAATTCCTTTGATATGAGATATGTGTTGATGCGACGACAATGAGTGTTGACAGTGCATGCAGTGTATTATATCTGTGTGTGCGCGCTGTGTGTGTCGGTGCGGCGTAGTGGCCAGTGGCCCCTGATTGTTTGATGTATGTATTAATCCAGCTGCAATGACTGTGGCAGCAGCAGCAGCAGGATGGGTCTCTGGAGAGCTGATTATATCTGTTTGTCATCTGTGACGAGGGTGATCCTGTGACACCGGGAACAACTACACAGCCTCTCTTTTTCTGATGTGGGCACCGAAAATGTATGAGTGTGTATGCGCGAAGAATTTACTTGAAGTGCTTTGCATATAACAGAGAGATCCTCACACACAGCGCGGTGCAGCTGTCACCGTGCAGTAGCGTGCGGTATGTTAGTATATAAATTTGCATGTGTGGACTCCACTTCCTGTCCTGCGTTTCTTCTTTGAGAAAAAAAAAAAGTGGCACCAAACATCTGTCTGCTGTCACTTTGTGGCAACACTAATGGTGTGGGGCGTCGGTATTAGTGCAGAGGCAAAAGAGGAGAGAGAGAGAGAAAGAGAGGGAGAGATGGCCGGTGGGGAAATAGAACAAAATGAGAGAAGACAAGAGGAGAGACGGAGAGATGACCAGAGAGAACATGTGGGTCACTTCATCGCTGTCCGAAAGGGTCTCATTTATCCTCCCCCTCTTTTCCACCACATGGCCCCCTGAAGGCAAACTTCAGCTTTGCAACAAGACAGCATCGCCTCTGTCAGGACAAGAGCAGAAGTGACTGTGAGAGCTGTTGCTGCAGACAGAAGTTAGTTATTGTTGGCCGAGAGGGTGTGTGCCATAACTCAGCGCCGCGGTGGGCCAGGCTTGTCTTGGCTACGGCAGCTTGCACCAGCACTAATCAACACCTTGCTATTCACACACTAAGCTAGCAGTCATTAACACGTAGTCTGCTTGTTTGCATATCTGTCAGCACTTTGCAATAGAGCTGATTCCTTTAGCACTTAAAAACATGTTGGGCTGATACTGTTTATCGGTTTGCCACAAGCAAAGATATCTGTTTCATTGTCAGCCTTCAAACACATAGAATGCTGTTCTCGGTTTGTGAGTAATGAAGGTGACTAATTAAAGGTTGTATTGATAACATTTTAATGTAGACAAATAAAAAAATAAATAATAATAATAATACATCCACAATGCCTTTAGATATGGTGCCAAATAAAAATATGGCTTTTCCTAAAAAAAAAAAAAAAAAAAGATTAAACACTTTAAAAGTTTTGGCGGGTCCGAAATGAGTGTTTTGTTTATCTCTGTGGAAGATATCTGACATTTGTCATTTTTATTACTAACAAGGTTTGTGAGCCAGTAGTAAAATGATGTTGGTATCACGTGGTATCTCTGGGTCGTCAGTTAGTGTGAAAAAAACGGATAAATGGCTGAGCTTGACGGTAAGTGCTTGGCAACCACTCGTTGTGAAGTAGTGGCTGAATGTTATCAATGTTAACAATAGCACCTTTAATTAAAAAAACAAAACATAATCATAACAAGCCTAATTTTCATACTAATTATGGTCAGCATTTATTCTGCTATAGCCATGAAGTGTATTCACACGCATTATTGACATTTAGTTAGCATTATCAGTGGCGGAGTCCGCCTTTCCTGGGCTGGATTTAAAAGACATGGGATTCGCAGGAAACAAAAGATGCACATACTGAATGAAATTTTTATTCATTGCATGCAATTTGTGTGAAATAATTTTGCCATCAAATACCAATGCTTTTCCACGGCTGTCGGCGTTATATACCGATGCACAAAGCACCCTTTAGCGTCGGTATGAGACGTGCCAAGCTTTCCTTTAACTATAATGTAAACCCATCCAATATTAAATGTTCAGGTAAAGTGCGCCGGGAGTGTGGTAATGTAGCTTTAAGCGGGAAAAGAGACATACCGGGTGGGCGGGCGGGCGGGAGGGGAGGTGGACAGGTCCAACAAAGACAAGGCTTTCATCCAGGAGACTGTTGTTCGTGTTCTGTGCGCCTATCACGTTACAATCAGCTGTTCGTTCATGTCCCATGTTCACATTGTTCAGTGTCATTTTCACTGTACAAACTAGTAGTTTTAAGCCCAACCATGAGGTTCTTTCCTAAATCTCACTATAGTGGTTTTATTGCCTGAACCTAAGCACATGTGTTTGTTTACTTGACAACAGTAAGCATGTGTTTACTGCGACCGAAAGGTGACGCTGAGAGGTCTGACAAAGCGTCAGTATATGATGAGTTGGGATCAGAACGCGTTGGTACGTCAAGCAGCGACTGGCGTCGTCTCCATCTATCGGATGTCTAACAGAGCGGCAAGTTCAAACGGAACTCTCATCTATTATTAAGACGTTCTTAGCGCTGCCATCCATAACCACATGTTTGGTTAGGGTGAATAAAATTTGGTTTGTGGTGCTCACGGCATTGAGAAAAGATTTTTTTTAATTCAACATCAAAGTGTCTTTCAGTGACCAACGTCCCACTGGATAAACCACAGAATGTGCTGTCAGCCATAAAACGCAGGCTTTTTAGAAAAAAAATGTTGCTGTCGACCTTTTTAAATGTATTATATTCTTTTTGCTGTTCTCAATGCTGTGAGCACCATCAATTTCATTTAGGGCTGTCAAAGTTAACGCAATAATAAAGTGTTAATGCAAAATCATTTTAAAGCCACTATTTTCTTTAACACAATCAATCTTTTAGAAGATGTAGCGGGCTCTTTTAAAGCAAGAGAGAAGATACTGGCATTATATGACACTAGAAAACCTAGGAATCCATTGGTATCAACCATGGCATACTAGCTTGTCAGGAATGGTAAATGGACTTGCACTTACACAGCGCTTTTGTAGTCTTCCGACCACTCAAAGCACTTTACACTACATCAGCATTCACCCGTTCACACACATATTCATACACTGATGGCAGAGGCTGCCATCAGCTGCCATGCAAGGTGCCAACCTGCCCATCAGGATCTAATCTAAATCTAAATACTCATTCACACAGGATGGCACAGCCTTCGGGAGCAATCTGGGGTTCAGTATCTTGCTCAAGGACATTTTGACATGTGACCAGAGGAGACGGGGTTCGGACCGCCAACCTTCCGATTAGTGGAGGACCTGCTCTACCTCTGAGCCACAGCTGCCCACAGATGAGGGAGGTTAAATTATGCTCCAAACTTGCGCAAAAGTTTTGGCGAGGAAAAACGGGTCCCTTGACCTCTGACCTCAAGATATGTGAATGAAAATGAGGTCTATGGGTACCCACGAGTCTCCCCTTTACAGACATGCCCACTTTATGATAATCACATGCAGTTTGGGGGCAAGTCATAGTCAAGTCAGCACACTGACAGCTGTTGTTGCATGTTGGGCTGCAGTTTGCTATGTTATGATCTGAGCATATTTTTTTATGCTAAATGCAGTACCTGTGAGGGTTTCTGGACAATATTTAGGGCCCGAGCACTGACAACGTCGGGCCAGCGAAGGCCCTATTGAAACTGTAGTGTTTCTTTTTCTCTCAAATGAATCGCCTTTTTGACAACCTTAACATGCTCAAAAAGTTGTTAAACTTGGCACACTTATCAGACGCGGTGAAAAGTTTAGTATTTTAAGGGTCTCGGGTTTGGGTGTTGCAAAATGGCTCGCTAGCGCCCCCTAGAAAATTGGAAAAATTGAGCCCCTTGCTCTGGTTTCACCTACATGTATGAAATTTGGCAGACAGATGTACCATGTGGAGACACACAAAAACGCCTCTTGGAGGTATGCCCAAAACTCAACAGGAAGTCAGCCATTTTGAATTTAAAATGTGATTTTCGCCCATTTTTAGCGTTTTATAGGGCATGTACTTCTCCTACAGATTTAATCAGATCGACTTGAACTTTGGTCAGGACCATCTTAAGACCTTAAGGATGAAAAGGTAAATGGTGAGTTTTCACCGAACGACCTGACCATGGCGTGGCAGCAATTTTGAGCCATTCGCCATGAAACAGGAAGTTGTCGTAACTCCACTGTACATAGTTCGATCTGCCCCAAATTTCTCTCTCTCTTGTGGGAGGTGTCATATCACTCAGCAGAGAGTGTCTGTTAAGTTGGTATTGTTATCCCCGCCCCCCACACATTATGCCCGCCCCTTTCATAACTCATGAACTGTTTGTCGTAGAGTCTTGTGGCAGGCGTCACTGCGCTCATCAGAGTTCCGGTTTCATTGTGCCTGGCCGCGTCAGACGGCTTCCCGCCAGTACGGGAAGGTGCGAGGGCACTGATTTCCAGTAATAAATATATACATACATTTGCATAAAGCAAGCATATTTGCCCATTCCCATGTTGATAAGAATATTAAATACTTGACAAATCTCCCTTTAAGGTACATTTTGAATAAAAAAATGTGCTATCAATTTGCGATTAATCACGATTAAATATTTTTATCGATTGACAGCCCTAATTTAATTATTTGGTTGGAAGCAGAACTAGCAAAACTGAAAAGATAAAAGCAAAAATACAGCTTCTGCATGGCTGGATGAGTGAGGTACGCGATTGTTTTGGTAATTTGGGTAAACCAGTGCTTTAATGCTTCAGGTGCAACATCTGAGTGACATTAAACGTCTTTTCTCTCGGACAAAGCGAACAAATCAGTGAAGGGAGCACTTGAGATTATTGTGAACTATTTCACATGTCTCTGTTGTTGGGATAAGAGTCCATGCCTTAAATCAAAATGTCATCAACTCCACTTCCACTTCTAGTCTTCATACCTCAGCACTCTTTCATTACAGACCCTCTCTTATAAAGCGGCTTTCCCTTTTTCCCTGTGTGAGTTCAAAAACATGCAGAGAGACTGCCCCCCTTAGGCTAAGCCTGGCCTATATAATGTGCATCAAAATCTGTATTAAACATGTCATTGTCACTACATGTCATGAATACTACCTTCCACAGTACAGTGGTAGATGGTGAAAGTGATATAGGGGTGCAGGGTGTAAGGTAGAGTACAGAAAAGCACTCCTAGAGGTGGTTTGGCTTCTTGTCTTGCTGAAGGACTTCAGTATAACAGCCATATGGTGTTTTAACCTATTTTTTTCTTTTTCAATTGAAAGATCTTCTCTCCAACCACTACACCACCATGCCGCCTCAAACTGCCTCTTAACTGCTTCTTCCCAGGGAACCTTTGGGTGGATACTGTTGAGCCTGGATTAGCCCCGCTCGCACGCACAAACGCATGCACATGAACACATATACATAAACCTGCATGTGCACCACTAGTCTTGTTTTATCCGCGCCTTCAGTGAGAGAAACCACTCTTTAATCATTTCATAAGATCATTTGGCTGGCAGATACGCCTCAGGCTTTTCCCATTACCCCTGGCTGCCTTGACCTAGATATATGCGTGTGTGTGTGTATGTGTGTGTGTGTGTGTGTGTGTGTGTGTGTGTGTGTGATTGTAGTTGATGGAGAATAGAGCGATGAGTGTAAGTCCATGCATGGCTGTGTCCAGCAGTGGCTAAAATACAAATGGACACACAGACGAGCCAACATATGCATGAAGCTACACGCGCAGAGAAGCAATTAAATCGTCCACCTGTGTTTTACTGCAGCAGCCGGCTATGATCTACACATGTTATTTGTTAATGCGACTATTTATGTATGTATTTATTATTTAGAGCAGTTTGCAGATTCTCAATGTATCCTCAGGTCTTTCCTATTCTGTCCATGTGTTTTGAAATTAACCCTCTGATGTCACTTTATATTGACCCGACAACTGGTTTCATGTGTTTGTAGAAAAAGTTTGCAAAAGTTGCCTCACTGCAAACATCTCACGCTGAATAGCAAACACTCTGTTAAGTAATGCAGCCAACTTCATGTGCAAACACAGCACGCATTGTATTGGGATTTTGTGCGCATGACTTCAAATCAACTTTGTCTGATAAAAGTGATGCTCATATGCAACTACATTTCTACACCAAATGTGTTTTGAAAGAAACAAATGAATGAAACCCTATAATGAACGTATCAACAGTGGCAAAATTGTCATACTGAGCATATCTGCTCATTGCAACTAAACCATGATTTATGTTTTTATGGTTATGTTTAGGCAATTCAAAGCTCTTGGTTCAACATATTCTCATACAACGGTTTATATGACATTTTACGAAAAAAGTTTTTCCTCCTTTTTCGTTCGTTTTCCTACGAATGTCCAGCAACACGTGTCAATTTTCGTTTGTTACATGCATTCAGTCTTTTCAAAATAAACTTCCGTCTTCACAGGAAACAACTTCATTAAGTTTAGGTAATAAAACTACTTAGTTAGGTTTAGGGAAAAGATCGTTTGGCTTAAAATAACTGCTGTTACTTAAGTATGGAAGTTACGTGACAAATACATCAACATTGACTTCTGGTTTCACACACGAAGGCTATTTTTGACCGTCCCATCCACCCCACCTCCTATATTTCCTGGTTCACGATTACCTGAATTACATACAAATTGACTTTGTGGGATATACACAAATTACAGTACATTACTTTTGGTAGGTATAGCGACCAGCCCGCTTGGTTAAGTTAGGGAAATCAAAACATGTTTACTTTTTTATTATATAACCAAAACTATAACGTTTCCCTAACTTTAAAGCAGCTATAATCAATATTTTTATACTCAATGTGTCAAATGACAAAACAATGTGAAAGGGGTTGTTGAATGTACAGAGAATTATCACCTGAATCTGGGATTTAAGAGGCAGGATTGATTTAAATCATGGTTCAGTATAGCCAGACTAAGCTAACAAATGGGAGGTACCTGAAAAAGACTGTTGTGTTGTGGTTGGAAATTTACTTTAGCCCCAATTACAGGTTGATGCCAGGCGGCAACCTCCAGGTCTTAAAAGTGAAACCAAAGTTCCTTAAACGTGCATTCTTTCAAATAGCCAGCAGGGGGCGACTCCTCTGGTTGCAAAAGAAGTCTGATTAGACAGATAGATAGATATTAACTTTATTGAATCCGAGGGAAATTCAAGCAATATATTATATAGAAGTCTATGAGAAAATGAGCCTACTTCTCACTTGATTTATTACCTCAGTAAACATTGTAAACATGAGTTTATGGTCTCAGTCTCTAGTTTCAAGTCTTCTTCAATGATGTTCATTTAGTGAATTATGGTATCCCATTTAGAGTCAAATAGACCATAAAGCAGGGTATGCTTTAGGGCGCGATTACCTTGTGATTGACAGGTCGCTACCACGGCGTTGTCTGGTCTGGGAGTTTTCCGTGTTTTCGTCTTACAACTTTAACCCTTTCACAATGGGTTTTCAGTTCATGAAAGTTAATTGCAACATTTTGGTTGCCTAATTCGGCGTTTGGTTCTTCGATTCTTAGCTCCACCCTCTCGTGTCACTTCTGGTTGCGAAAAAACATGATGGCGACGGCCAAAATGCCGAACTCGACGCTTCAAAATGGCAGTCCACAAATCAATGGTTGACATCACGGTGACTATGTTATACAGTCTATGGTAGCTGCTGTAGCTGGCTAATAGCAAAGCAACCAATGCTAATGATAACATGCAACTACTAGCTAACATCTGGTGCTTGATGTTAAGTAGTGCACAGACCATATGTTTGTTATTTTTCCAGATACTTTTTGTTGTGGTTCATTAAAACTTTAGATTCAAGGGATTTTCCTGTTTTTCTATCGTGTCCTGTTCTTCAAGTGTTTGGCTGATGAAACCCTTTAAAACCATCTGGATGAACTTAGATACATGGTTGCAAAAGTATCAAATATTTTTCTGACGGTAGTTTCCAAACAGCTGTAGATACAGTACAAAAGCCAAATCATTAATTTAACACCAGCAAGTGCATTGTCACTTGAAGGCCTCCCATACAAGGGAGAGTCACTCCTGTGTAGGCATTTGTGCTCCTGCGTGTGTGTTGTCAGCTAGCTTGCAGTGCCACATCAGTCACTGAGCTGCTTAGTTTTATATGTAGATGACCTTCTTGGGACACTGCTGCCAAAAAGGCCCTCATATGTAGAATAGAAGCAAAAAATATGGGTGTTAAATATTTTTCCTGTTTTATCTGGCCAGCTAGTGAGACATTTGGAAAAAGAAGTGAGGAACCAGTGGAAAAGTCATTGTAATAATACCGTACATTCAGACCTTAGGCCTATAATGCTCACTAATGTCTCCTTATGAATTCCAATGATCTGCACAAACAAAATAAAAGACAGATCGCATGCACACACAGAACCAATTTGCCTTTTAAATGGACAGTCATGTCATCAAACAAAACACGAGCCGAGCAGACAGCAGGGAGTGGTCACCCTTCCAAGACCTCTTGTACAGTCAGCCCGGCTCCTGTCCTGCTCGCCTCGGGACAGCGGAGTGACGGATGGAGGGACGAAGGAGATGTGGGTCGGGGGGGGAGGTGAGCATGAATCAGTGACAGCCTGAGAGACGTCAAGATGGAAGGTAAAATCAGGGGACAGAGAGACAGAAATCAGGAGGAACAGATGAAGGGGAAGAGAAGAGGGGAAGATGGTGCGTTGTTAGCAACACAGTCTCACAGCAGTGCATTAAATCACAAAATTTAATCTGTTTGATTCGTGTACATACTGTAAACACGAATTTACTTTTTTTCTTGAGGCTCAGCACGACTTTCAACAATGTATTTTCGTGTATTTTCACGTGTCAATTTCCGCTCTCATATTTTCAAAATAAACTACTTGGTTAGGTTTAGGAAAAGATGGACTTGGTTAGGTTTAGGCAACAAAACTACTTAGGTTTAGGAAAAGATCGCGGTTTGGTTTAAAATAACACTGGAAGTGGTGTAACTTAAGTACGGAAGCTACGAGACAAACACTACTTAGATAGCTTTATTTGGCTTAAAATAACTCTTGAAGTGCCGTAACTTAAGTACGGAAGTTACGTGACAAATAAATCAACTTTGACTTGTGGTTTCACGCGGGACACAAACATGGGTCACCTGTGCAAAAGTCCGGTGTTTTTTGACCCACCCATCCACCCCGACCTCTTCCCGCTCTTTATACTTCCCGGTTCACAATTACATGGATTAGATAAGAATTGATTGCATGCTAAAATTTAAATTGATTTCATCAAGAAAAAAAAAAGCCAAATTCATCTCCATGTACACGAATTTCCGAATACATTAAATTTCGTGACTATTTCACAAACTGCTGTGAGACTGGGCTGTTGTGAGAGAAAGGCAGAGAAGAAAAGGAGTGCATATTCTTCGCTGTTGATTTTGGATACAGAAATGACTTTTGAACCCATACATAAAGAAGTCCTTGGGTAAACATATGGACTCCATTTGTCCTCTCCATATGAGCCCCGCACACAGGTAACTCTGTAGGTGGCCCTGTTCCTAATCCTCAGTGAAGAAACAGCTTTTTACTCATGCTCGTGTGTAAATCAGCCCTGCAGCTTCAGCAGTTAGGTCACCTGCTGTTTACCAGGGCAAATTTGTTTTTTTCCCTCAATCTCAAACATATTGTATCTGTGCATCTCCCTTAACCTGTGAAATATGTAACCTGTGTAACTGATTTCATCAGTGGTATTGATTTAGGCGAAGCAGTGAATCATATATATATATATTTATGCATGGTTTGCATAAGACTCCTGGAATACTAAATGATGTCTTTGATAGTTCCCTGGATCGCATGCCTGAGTGTGCTTTGACTGGCACACACTTAAACCCAGCATGGTCTATTTTCACATTCAAGCTGCCGAGAGATAATGCTGGTTTCTAATCCCGTGGAATAACCTCCGGCTATACAAGCACACCTGATATTTCTGATACCACTCCGTCTGCGAGATTGCAGTCGGAGCTGCACTCCACACCCGAAGCCATATCACGCATGCTCTTGTATCTCTTCATTCCAGTTTCAATCAAAATGTTGGTCGAACGTTTCACTTGATGTGGGCGAGGAGGAGTAGCCTTGGGCAGCCGAAGGGTGCGAGGCCAGTGTGTGGCTACGAGGCCTCCCGTGCATGAAAGGACATCCATTATCCGTGGACCTGAGAGCACGTTGAATTCTCATACACAAGGACAAACGGATGCGAGTTAGGACTCATTCAAGTGGACTACTCAATGCTCAACCAATCCTAACCGGAAATTACCAAATTTCATCGTGTTGCGGGAAGTGGCAGTCCACATTCAAGATCAAAGCTGGACTGTGGTGGTGTGATGCAGTCGTGTGCAGGAGCGAGAATGAGTGGTCAGAGTTGGCATTGAGACAAAAAATAGCACTGAATCGGGTATGTTGTTGCTACAGGTACCGCTAAGACGATGAAATATGATCCAGGGAAGTCCACTTTGACTACATGAGTTAGAAGACTTGTCAGATGCCAAAACGCTGCAGAGCAGTTCATGTTACTACGAGACAGAGTTTTACATTTCAGTGACCTCTGTCCCAACGATCACAATGAAAACAGTAGAATGATGCCAGTCATAACAAAAGGCATTTTAACAGAAAAGTGCTCTTGCACATACGCCAGCGCTGTGTGTCAACTGGATGATGTGGTGTTGCAGTAAAAGTCAGCCAGGTTTAACTTTTTTGCTTGACAAGCCAGCAGCGTTTTTCCCATCTGACCACCTCAAGTCCACTTTAATATGTTTTCACTGTTTTGCAGACGGTTTTTGGGGTTTTCACAACTTTTAAAAGCAGTGAAACAGCAGTCAGACCCCACGGATACAAGCGAGTATGCAGGTGAAGTGTCGCACCTCGTCTGGAAAGCCCTTTAAAGGATTAGTGTGTAGGAGCTGGTGGTATCTAGTGGTGAGGTTGCAGATTACAACCTCTCCCTTGTGCCAAGCGTGTAGGATTGCTATGGTGGGCAATGTGAAAGGCCCTCTCTAGAGCCAGTTGTTGGAACGTCAGCAGCGTGTGGCGGCTGTGAAACCTGATGATTTTTATTTCGGTGTCCACGTTAACAGGTTAGAGCAGCCACATGCGTAAGCAGTGTGGCTGCTCTAACCTGTTCATCTAGAGATTCGAGGTCTCGCCTATTTTTATTGCGAGCCGCGCGCGGTTCACAGCAACGGTCAAAATGTTCTTTTGAGTGTATATTGACATCATACCAGCTACATTACTACAGTTTCAATGTCTAGATCTATAGAATATATCACAGACATGAAATTATGTAAATATTTATTTTTAAATCAACACTTCCTGCTTCTGTTTCAAAATAAAAGCCCTCAAGCATTTTTTTCTGTGAACAGAATTCCTTCATTTGTCAACACAAGGCTTTTATTCTGAAATATTTACAAATGAGCAAATGCTTCTTAACCTTTTTCTGTCTAAAACAAATATGTTTTAGACATTTCTAATGAAATGGAATGACCATTTTGAAAGGCAAACTATGTAGAAAGAAAGAGCTGGCAAAGGCAGCACAGTAGCAGAAACTCTGTCAGTGTGGACACCACATGCGTGAGATACGCAGCAGTTCAGCGAGGCAGCCGTCATACACTGCTCATGCAGGCACAATTAATTGAATATTAATCGCGATCACAATTTTGGCGCATGATTACCTGCAATATTGACGTTTAAAATGTGTGTTCTGCTCATAGAAAACTCTGCTGCATTTCAAATCAAGCGATCCTAAACAGCCAGCCACCAGCCGGTGATCGAGATGTTTTGGCTTCACTTTTGGGTATAGATATTATCTATACAACCAATTATGATTAAATTGAGAGCATAAAATTGCTTATCTAGCTCTTTATGTTGCTAATTTTGCTCTTGAGATGACCCAGATTGAAGCATTTAACTTTAAAATGTAGCTAACAAAAGGGTAGGGTGAATATTCCTGTATTATTTCATATTACAATAGATAAAGCAGAAAAAAAGCATACTGCAATGTCAGTTTTTACCAACATCGTGCAGCCCTAATTTGTACATTAGCAGGAATGCAGCACTACATGGAAGTGAAAACAGCGCTCTATTTATTTATGCGAAAGTGTAGTAAAAATATGTTGTCACTAAAGCCAATGAATAAGTGTGATAAATAATCGTGATCTCAATATTGATCAAAATAATCGTGCAGCCCTAGTGTGTACGTGGGAAGTGAGTGCTGAAGCAAGAAGTGAGTGCGTTGGCGGCAACGGGAGCGAGTAACATTATTGACTCCATCACAAGCAGGAAAAGTTAACAGTGTTTGGTTTGTTCGTTCTGAACCACTGTAGAAACATGGCGGACTCCGTGGAGAGGGGACCCGCTCCCAATGTAGATATAAACAGCTCATTCTGAGGTAACAAAAACACAACAATTCTTATTTTTAGGTGATTATGCACTAAAGAAAACACACTTATTAATATTATAGTCCATTTCTGCCAATAGACACCCCTAATTGTTACACACCGGTCCTTTAGCGTGTCATTCATACGCCATTTAGTGCAACCGGGCTGCTTTTCAACGCCATCAGCAGAAGAACAGTGGCGGTCTCTTTCTATTGGCTCTATAACGACAGTGTGAAACATGTTGACCAGTGAAAAACACTCCAGTCATATATATCATTAAGACATATGTGAACTATGTCTGTGGACTGTAACCTTTGCAGACACGTTGACACGTTGATCCTCAGAAGAGTACAGTACAGAAGTGTGTGCTTCAGTGTACGCACATTTATCTTTAGGCTTGTGTGTGTGTGTGTGTGTGTGTGTGTGTGTGTGTGTGTGTGTGTGTGTGTGAGCACAGGTCCATATCTGTGAGTGACCCTTTTCACCTAAACTGCCTGCGTTGCCCAATGTGCGTACAGTATGTGCAGGGCATTTGGAAAAGAACACATCTCAGGTTATGGACAGCATTTACTTGAATGCATGTCCTAGCGCCCTGCAGAATGTATGTGTGAGGGCCGGAGGGACTATTTCTGTCACGTAATATGAAGACGGCTTCTTGTCAGCCGCCATGAACTGGGCCCTGGTCAGGGGAAGGCATGTGGAGCGAGGGGGGATATAGTGTATACGGTACATGTGTGTGTGTGTGTGTGTGTGTGTGTGTGATAAAGTCTTATCTCGCTGTCGGTGTACTGTACATTAGCAATCTGCTGTGAAGTCAGGTCATGTGTAGGGTTTCATTATGTCTTCCTGTGAATGAAAACGCATTGTGTTGATTGCTCTGTACGTACAGGCCTCGCTTTGAAGAAGTGATGATGGTAATGAGGCGGCCGTGTGTGAAGGTAGCAGAACCTGAGACTCAGTTTTGCGCTGAAGAGATAATGAAACAACAGCTTGACTGTGTAGAGCCGAGAGGTCAATTCAGCTACGAGGAAGGCAAATATTTTCCTGCATGAACTGTGTTTACATTTCAGTTTAGCGAGGGCACGGTGATTGTTTTGCTGGCAGGTCAAGGGAGCGCACTGCAGACAGGCTTGATGCGTTTTGTTCTTTTTAATGCACATTTATTGTCCATAAATTTTCTTTGCTCGGAATGATTCATGCTTAAAAATGTTTTAGAAGGCTTTTTTTATGACACGGTGGAGTGTTCTCTACTTTAAGATTTGTTAAGCTACCTCCCAGCACCTGTCTTCACTGTAGGATTTCAGCTTTAAAGGTCATTGTTTATTTCCGTGCGCAGATGATGATATTCAGCTTTAGGTGGTCCCAGAAGGACTCCTGTCTGCCGTGAACCCATTCCAGGATGCGTTCAGTGGGTCTTTCTTTTCATATATCAACACAACCGGCAGAACAATCATCCTCAATCACCCCCTTTTCTGTCTGTCACTCGGAAAACCCCGCACCACATTGGCAGTGCTCCCGAAAGCTAACGTGGCATCACATTCTTGACTAAACGTGCATAAAAACAAATTAGCCTGGCCCATACAATTTGCAAAGAGATGTGTGCAGCCAGCCAGCAAATAGATGTCATTCCAAACCAAGGTCATGATGGTATTGAGGCTGGAAATTTAGGATTGATGTTTGCACATGCCGAGCTCCTCCACTTTTCACTCTCAGTCTGACGGGTTTGACGCAGGCTTATTGGACAAGAGCTGCTGGGAGCGAGACAGCACAGAGAACGGAGACTACCCTCCACAACCTTGTGATTTAGAGCTGAATGCAGGCCTAAATTATCAACATTTTGATGCTCTTAGAAAAAAAGCAATGAATCAATACATTTGAGAGAGACAAGTTTTACATTTTTTTTTTTTTTTTTAAGTTTGAATTAATAATTTAACCTTTAAGAAAGTGTGTGGGTGAAGGACATAGTCCGTTCTTACAAACATAAAATAATTGCGGAAAGGTTCACAGCCTCTGATTCCTCTGAAATGGTAGTTTGAGCGGCACTGACATGCCCCCATCCAATATAATCACTAATTTATGCTACACTGTTTCATCACAGTATATATCCCCTTTTAGATCTTGCAATATTTTACACATTTCATAGTGGATGACCTCTGCATATCTGAACGCATTACATTTTTTTTAACTGAAGTGTTTTCAACATCGGCTTTGTTTTATTATTATTTTTTATGATTTAAAGCTGGGGAGGCAGTCTATATAACTATTAGCAACATTTTCTCTCCATCTCTGAAACGCTTTGCCGATATTGTCCAACTCTTTTTGAAAAGTCTGTCTTGCTTTTTGGGGTTGCTTTGCAGTTCAGGCAGTTGTTGCCAATGCTGGAATAGCAACTCTTCATGTAGGATGTTCCACCGTTGAATCAGGCCTTCACCATCTAAAAGGGACGTGCACACGCATCTGCATTCTTAGCCAATAGGAAACGCTCTCTCTCTGAAACACTCAAATAGAGGTGTATAACACATAAACAAAAAATTTGTTTACACTAGGGATGTGACGGTGAGGAAATTTTCTCACCGGTTAATAAACTTGTGACAACACCGGTGTATTTTACAAGAAAAGACGGCGCTCAATGTGTCACCTTGATCTTTTTTTTTTTCCGTAACTTGAGTGTCAGAAAATAAAGAAAGTCTTTTAATAGTGGCGGTCTCTCTCTATTGGCTCTATAACGGCAGTGTGAAGCATGTTGACCAGTGAACACACTCCAGTCATATATATATATCATTGAACTATGTCTGCCGTGCACACCGGCTGTAACCATTCCGTTCCTCTGCATGGCGATTACCTCATTAACTTTGTGGTTCCCTTATAGCATTGTGTTTAAATCCGAAGTACTGCCAAATAGGCACTTTTGCTTTTCCCTTTGACACCAAATCCTCCGCCATCGTCTTGTCTGTCAACTCTCTCTCGTCCTGTGTGTGTGTGTGTGTGTGTGTGTGTGTGTGTGTGAAATCTGACCCTTCTACTCTGAGCTGAGACTCTGTACGGAGCAGACACTTTCACTTTCAGATTGTAGCGCCCATCATCTGACTATGTATTGATAACACGGCGCTGATACGTCAAAATGAACTAAATGAGTTTTATTTCTATTAAAAAAAGCACCGATAACACTGACTACCGCGGCAAGCCTAATTTACACACATAAAAACAAAAAATACAAATATAATAATGTTATAAAGAGTTGAAATACTCACGGAATAATCTGTACTGTGCAGTAGCTGACCAACAATATCCAACGCCACAAAGGCACATTGTACCAGAAAGTGCCAATTTGTAGGTGCACTCTTCAATCTATACACAACTGTAAACTATTTATACACAATTCTCATAAAAGTATGAAAAGTCATGAAGCACCAAGGTGATAAAACAATGTTAAGTATGTTTTTATGTGGTTAAAGAGGGCCCAGGCTCTGAAGGACCCCACACAGAACACCAAGGTTAATACTCCGATGCATTTAGTGCATGCAGGTATGTACTTTTATGTATGTATTCTTTTGACTTCATCCGAGTCATTGGGATGCATGGTAAATATACAACATGTTATGGCAGCAGAGGCTTTTCACCCTGCATCGTATGCAGAGTGGGGCTGTGTTGGAGCGGAGCAGGGCCGGTCTAATAAGTCCCCAGGCTATGGCAGCCAGGCCTGTGGTAGGTGGATGATGGATCTCGGTGCCAGGGTACATAATGGTGGGACAGGGGAGCACGGGGGTGAAGGACAACACTCTGCCCTCTCTCCTTAATCAGATGCAGATCAAGCTAAAAGCAGCGGAGCAGCAAATCCCTCCTCTAACAGCGAGCCTCCAGACCCTCGCACAATCCCCTCTCCCTTTGCCTCTCTCCTTCCCTCCTCTGGCCCCTCCTCCTCTCTTCATCCCCCTCTCCTTTTCTTCTGATTGTCTTAGCAACAGAGCTTAGGGAGCGAGCCAGAAGAGGAGATGGATGCTCGGGGGCCTTTACCACAAAGATCATATAGGATAAGTGCAAAAGCCCGTTGTGGCTTGTTGATAAAGTATTGATTTCTCTGCAAGCTGCTGTTTACGAATCACCTTGCAGGGAGTGACCCCCGAGACCTTAGGGTGTGAGGTAGGAGCGTGTGAGGGAGTTGGGGAGGGGGGCAACGGGGGACACGAGGGGGTAATGTGAAAAATGAAGAAAGGGGAAGGCAGAGAGAGAGAGAGATAGACAGATCGAGAGGGAGATAGGAATTGATTGGGGACAAACCTGGCCGTTAATTGAAGAGACGGATCAATGATGGTGGAATGTTGAATTTGGGGGAAACGAGGCAGGAGGGTCCGCTTCTCGACACCGGTGGACAACACAAGACCGAGGCGCTGCCGACACACTCAAATGAACACCGTCTTCGCTTTGATGCCCCTTCTCTTTGTCTCCCGAGAGATCGAGGCCTCGGCCACACGAAGAATATGAGGAATGTTAATGTCATCCTCGGCCTATAGACGCTCCTTCCTGTCCTCTGTTTAGGAAGTGGCGGTAAACAATGTGGGTAAAGCCATTTTGGAGCCTCCAGGCTATAGTTACATAGTGTCTGACACAGACAATGACACTACCCCTTTGGGTAGAAACAGGCTAGACGCATATCTCTCAGCTTTCAAGTCCAGTCTGAAGAGTTTAAGCCCCCATTCAGAGCCCCATCTTCACCCAGTGTCAAGGTGAAGGCCTCGGATTGTCTGTCCGTGTGTGTGTGTGTGTGTGTGTGTGTGTGTGTGTGTGTGTATGTGTATTCATTAGGCGAAAGAATGGGTACAGACAGTTCCACTGCAGTATATGGAGGTCCCTTCTCTGATAGGTAGGGCTGGGACGATGCACCCGATCTCCCGATTCGATACTATTACGATACTTGTGTGCCGATTTGATATGTAATGCGATTTTTAAGTATGTATTGCGATATTACAATTTTTGTTAACTTTTTGAACAGTAGACCATGGGGAAAAAGTTGAATCGTACAATTCTAGGGACTTTTACTTTGGAAAATATCTAAATTGACAATAAATGTCAGTATATAGGTGCTCTACAGTTGTAGCGTCGGCCGATTTGACCACGGCGATGCGAGTGACGGTCGGCTTGACCACACGTTATCGCAATACGATAACGTTCCCGGTCCATGACAAGAGTTAGCATGCAGCTTTAGCCATGATGTCTAGCTCTGTTTTTCCTTGCAATGTGTGAAACCCAAAGTGTTTCCATACTTTACTGTATGTGTAGTGTTTACCATTTTGTATTTAAAATGAGAGGGTGCAGGTTGTATCCATGCAGACCCTTCGCCGTTTTCTACTTTCTTGTTTTAGCTCACTGCGGCCGGCTGCTGTTTGTTTTGGTTGACTGATACGGAACAGATATGACGTCCCGTTACTCTGACTACAACAATAAAGCCGGTAAATTCCTTCTATCTTCACATAGACTCAAATGAAGCCAATATATCGATTCTGTCACTAAAAAATCAATTTCAAAATCGTAAAAGAAAAAAATCGTGATATATACGTGAATCCCACCCCTACTGATAGAGAGACATCGCTCAAGGATGCAAGACCGGTATTGGCAATTTCTTTAAAAAAAAAAAAAAAATGAAAAGCACATTTGCAGGACTCTGCTGGGAAAAGACCTTAAAAAGTAAATTTTTTATTCTATTTTTGTTTTTTTAAATGACAACAGAAGTCCCCACATTGTTGGAGTAGCATAATAGTCCGCTCTTTGTAATATAGGAATGTATGTGTGTGTGTGTGGGGCCCCTCATTTTAGATAGCCACATTGATCCAATCAATAGGTCACCATTTAGTGAAAATGTGACCTGAGTATTTTTCTCCTGTCTGGACCACATGTGATACGTAACGCCCTGTTAGAAAGAAGAAAAAAAAACAGCTCATTAAAGGAAAACATTGGTGACCGCTAGGAGAATAACCACCTGCTTTTTGGTCTCAAAGTCAAACAGCCACCCGTCCACTCACCACGACCTCACCTCTGCTGGTTTTGCTGCACTATACCTACTTCTTTTGTACCAAAAGATGTTTTAACAAATGACCAGTGTTGGTGTTATTTTTCCAGAGAAGACACTATGTGGTAATTTATGATTTTACTGCACAACAACGACAGACAAGCACAACAAAAAAGAAAGAAAGCAAAGGACAGAAAGCAACCAAACTGCTTGCTCCCACTATTCTCCCCTTTCTTACACCTTGTTGTCAGGAAATCTAATTTGTACCCGCAGCCCACAGAGCCACCTGGCAACATATGCAGCATGCAAATGCGCCTCTGTTTTCGCCATTGCCAGTTGTAGAAGGAGAGAGAGGGAGGTAGAGAGAGAAAGAGAGAGAGAGAGATTGCCTTGGAGGATTAATGACATCATTCTGTATGCACCTCTGGACTCCCACACCGCCAGGATATTACCCACCTCTGACATAGAGGGATAATGTTGGTTCTATGAAGGCACCGCGTTCGGGGATCTATCTCTTCCTGCTGGCGTACAAAAAAATAATGGGGCTGGTTCATCATCAGATTGCGTGTCAGGTTTTGGGAAAAAAAATGAATAAAAATGTGGCATATTGAGAATAGATGGGTCTGAGGCTGTGGGCTAGTTAGAGCGTACCGCCTGGGTCGGTGACAGTCTCACTAATGGCGGCGCTCCTTGCTAGCGCGGCAGCACAACTTGCTGCAGCGGGGGCGCAGTGTGTGGTTGCTCTACACGCACTCATTGTGCCACATTATCCATCTTCTGCTGCTGATTATGTTTACTGCTTTTATTTGACTCGGTGGAACAATGTGTCTATTAAAGGAGGCACAGAGGACAATGACTGCAAGTGGGTAAATCCCTCTGCAGATGCATGAGTGATGCGCCGCATTGGCCCTCTCTCCAGGGGAGCAGCTATCGCAAACAAAATTCATCACCGGTGCCATCGAAGTTGTTGTTGGACTTTTAGCGTCGTAGCTCTGATCTGTTGTCATCAACATATTACGTGTTTTTCTTAAAACCGCATCTTATTTTAAGGCTCTCTTTTTCACTGTTTTTTTTTTACACACTGAACCTCTCAATAATGCCGCATTAAGTTAATCAGGTAAAGTAGGTTTTTGTCGTTTATGGTCTCAAATGTGGGATAAATGTTCATTGAGGCTGTATCCACGTAATACACTGGTGTATTTTGTGTTCAAAAACATGCATGGTGACAAAGATGAAAGCACAAACCTTAAATTTGAGTTGCAGTTGCAGAATTACTTTTTTTAAATTTATCTAGGTGGGCCTTTCTGTTAGGTGGCTGAAATACATTTTGTTGTCGGCCCCGTCCACAGCAGTACATTGCTTTGCTCTTGTGCGGTAACTCCTGTCTGTTTCTCCAAACTGGGGGCGTGCCAACCGTCATCTACTGTAGGTAATACACTGACTATGGATAAGTACCTCATATAACCCCACTTCAAAACACCCAAACTATCCCTTTAAGGCTAAAAAGCTACCAACAAGTCCAGTTTCACAAGGTTCATATAGTCTTCCGAGTTTAATCTTCTCATAGCAAACCTTCGTAAAGTAAAATGCACTCATCAGCACTTCTCTATCTTATCAGCTGCACTTCCACTCCAGGAGCATGATCCTGTTTGATGTGGATCGCCAATCTAAAAGTAGTACCTGCAAGTTGATTTTTATGCATGATTGGAGTGTTAATGGGAATCCTGACTTGAAGATAAGAATAATACACTCCAATGTCCACAAAATCTATGGTACATGATTGTAAAATATTCTGAAGTAATATCAAGTATACAGGTATGCTATCCGTAATAAATGGGCTGAAGTTCCTGCGGCTTTTTTTTTTTTTGCAGTGTGTAAATATTTCACACAACAAAATGATAACCTTTTGTGTGTGATTTTTATCCCTGACTTAGCAAATTGTCAGAGCATCTCACACTGAAAAGGGACTCACTGTTCTTACATGACGCTGACATACAAAACTGCCTGAACATGTATGGGTTGCATGTGGGAAAGGGTTTTTTCTGTCTCTCTTTCACGCACATACACACACACACCCTCCCCACACACACACATCTATCCTGTTTATCCTGTCCTCTGGACCCAGAGGCCCCTGGCTTCAAGGCCAGAGAAGACCAGCCTAGAGGCTATAGGCTGTCCTATCCTGTTTCAGGCCCCTCGTAGCCAGCCACATCTGTTTAATGCATACATCCAGTCATGAGGTCATGAGGTGGGAATGTGACAGGGAGCAAAGAGGGCTCTGGACTCTGGGATCATTATCGCCGACGGCTATTGTGATGATTGCTAAACACAACTAAATAGTGAAAAAGAGAAATAAAACCAAATGTGTGTGTTACATCTGAAGAGGATTTGATTATGTCCAAGGGTCGCCCACTCTGTCCAACAAAGTTGGTGGGCGATGGAAGCGAGAAAGCAGCTCCGATCACTCACATCTAAGAAAAATACTCTCAGACCGGTAACAAACAACATGAGCTGAATTTGGCAGGCAAATCAGCCCCTTTTCTTCTGTTCATCGGGGCATATGTCATTCCTCATTGAGACCCAAAGGTGCGCCGAGGAAAGAACAGAGCAGTTTTCACCCCCGGGCTCTGTCATTGAGACATAATGGGACCTGCCTGGCCAAAGGCCCTTTTTTTGGTTTCCATCAAATGGAGAGGAGAATGGATCCCAGAGGAAGGTATCAGTGTCCGTGCGATGTTCTCTGGTCCGACTGAGGAATGCCAAGAACAACACAGCGGGTTTAGTGCTTAGGACCCGGAGAGGAAATTACAAGCTAAAGACACTAGATCTTAGGACATTTCCAGGTATTTAAGGCTATTAATCTGCTGAATTCCTTAATGACAATATTATGGTTAGTTGGCTACTGCTTTCACTCTGTCTGTCTTAGGACACACACACACACACACACACACACACACACACACACACACACACACACATGCACACACACTCAAATACATAGACACATGCATTCGGCACATTAAAAAAGATGCAAGCAGCAGCTACAAACACACTCACTCCTTCACTTCTACATACATGTACCACACAATACTTGAAGAGGGTGTACTCTAACTGTGGCACACTGCCACTCACTGGTCTGTGAGAGGTGCTGCTGTGTCTTCTCACAACAGCTTATTCCATACACTATCTGTGCATCTCTCTTTGCTTAATCAATTACAAAAAGACATCAACGCCATGGTCAAAGTTTCCATTCATCACAAATCATTTGAAGTCATACAAACCCTGCCAGGTGTTTGCAGACTTTCCACGTTTAAAGGTTTCATTGGTCTTGGCTCTCCGAGGTCAGAGTATCATCTCTGTCTCTCTTTAATGAACTGATAGCCTCGTGCTGCAGCAGCGACCATGCGTGCGGAAGATGAGAAGGAATGACAAGAGGACAGGAAGCGAGATAGAAGATTAAGGGATGGGAGGATGAGAGAAGGGCAGAGAGTGTGCAGAAAGAGAGATAGTGAGAGAGAGAGGGAGAGGGAGGAAGCGAGAGAGCAGCGCACTGTGTGACATGCGGACAGATGGTGGCCACGCTGCATAGCCGCCGAGGCACATGCGATAGCCGTGAACCATGGTGGAGCCTCCCACACCCACGCCTCTACTGTTGACACCTCTCAACATACTCAGGGAGGGAGGGAGGGAGGGGGGGAGACACACAGGCAGGACACTGGTTCATACACTGCGTGCTGGATGACTGAAGTGTTGGACGACTTGATGTGCAGCATCTCTTCTGTAAAAGTGCAACTTTGGGGTTCTGCTCCAGAAATAAGAAAAGCACATTATGCAAAAATGCAAAGTGGAACTCCATTTGTCTAGAGAGGGATGGTGCATTTTTTATTGTTGTTTATTTCATATTTCTGTCTTTAGCAGCATTTAACAAACACCGTTTCCTATGAGTACAAAACTTTCAGGGATTCAATGTCACCAGCTTGGCATAGTGAGGCCAGTCGAGTGGCCATGGCTCAACAGGTAAAAAGTTGGAAAGATGACATGAGAAGTGAGTGTGGGTGGCCGACGGCCCAGCGGTGGGCCTTGCTGCTATTCTGTATTTCCTATGAAACTAGAAAGCCTAAAGAATCCATTGGTACCAACCTTGGCCTGTTAGCTTGTCGAGAAGATTGTTAAATAGCGATACGAAGTTAAGCTAAATTTTGACGAGGAAAAACTGGCATGGCCATTTTCTAAGGGGTCCCTTGACCTCTGACCTCAAGATATGTGAATGTAAATGGGTTCTATGGGTACCCACGAGTCCACCCCTTTACAGACATGCCCACTTTATGATAATCACATGCAGTTTGGGGGAAGTCATAGTCAAGTCAGCACACTGACACACTGACAGCTGTTGTTGCCTGTTGGGCTGCAGTTTGCCATGTTATGATTTGAGCATATTTTCTATGCTAAATGCAGTACCTGTGAGGGTTTCTGGACAATATGTGTCATTGTTTTGTGTTGTTAATTGATTTCCAATAATAAATATATACAGACATTTGCATAAAGCAGCATATTTGCCTACAATCATGTTGATAAGAGGATTCTAAAAGGATCAATCTTTTATGTGTAAGGCAACATCAGGCTTGACTTAAACATTGCATTCCTAACTTGGTAAAACAAAATGTAACAAATAAATACACAGATATAAATTGAGTGAATTGTTATTTATTATTAAAATAATAAATCGTACACCAGCAACTTGGTAAAAAATCTTCAAAATTAATAGAAATTACAATTCAAGTGTAAACATTTTTAATGCAGCAAGAAATTGGTCAAAACTTAAACAGGAATTCAAATTACAGTATATAATACATACAGTACATAAACATAGAATTGAATTTGGATTGGATATCGGCCTCATTGTCACCGATATCCAATCCAGCTATTTGAGTCAGTATCGGCCCGCTATCCAATCCGGTATCGGTGCGATCCTATTAACTATGGATTAATTTAAGCCCATTTTACAACTGAGGTGAAGTGTCATTGTCTGTATCAGTTCAAAATCATGTTTAAATGCAATTCTTATAAATGAGGAAAAGTCATTTAGAATCAAGGGAATAAAACATGTTGTGTCTGTCTTTTGAGCAGAGGATCTCCAGGACCCACATGAGGGTCAAGTGAACCCAGGAACATGTTGTAAATTTTTTCTGATAAAAGAAACTCTCCATCACAGACTGCACGGAGTCAGAAGCTAGTGGAACAGAGGCTAGCCTGAATGTGGCGTCACAACTCAATTGTATGCTGAAGTAGACCTATGACATTAGCAGGTGTCATCTCTTTAAAGAAACAAAACAACATTTCTGTTTTTACAGTTATCTCTCTCTTTTTATGCCTTTTTTCACACCATCCACCCTTTTCTCTCTACCACTCCCTCCCACTCCTTTTACACCCGCCTCTCTCTGTCTGTATTCCTCCTCTTCCCCCTTCATCGTACCCATGCAGGTTGGTCCGTTGTGTTGTTTAATATGCACAGCCCATTCTTGCTCCTTTATTATTGTCCCACTGGCGGCGGAGGCCCTTTTCTTTGGCCAGACAATGGGCGGCGTCGTGACAGAGAGCACGGTGGTCATGTCCCATTTGCCACCCCGCGCTATCTCTCTATCCTGCCCTCCCCCCCACCCCCTTCTCACCCGCCGTCCGCTTTTCAATAGCACCCTAATACTGTTACAGGAGAGAAAGACCTGGGAGCCTTCAATACGCCCCAAGCCTCCAAGGCCACAGCTATATACATACTATTAGCATAATTATAGCCTGAGAGAGAGACAGAGATATAAAGAGAGAGAGGCAGCAAAGGTGTTTGTAATGTGACAGTAGTCTCCCCCTACCCCTCCACACACACACACACACACATGGGAAGACATTTGAATAGATCTAGTATTGGATTTGTCCTGATTTCATCTATGGTTGGAATAGTCCACTCTGGGCTGAGACTCGTGGGTGGGCAATGCTGCTGTTGGTGCCACGGCTGCCTGACTTTGAACTTGAACTTGGACCCTGGGGGTCGAGCAGATTGAAATTGAATTGAGGAGGGCTCCCCCTGGGATACCGGGCTGGTAAATGCAGGCTGGAGCAGCTGTGGTCCCGCCGGCTTGTTTACATGTTAACATCTCTTCCCATTCGGCTATGTTATTCCGTCCTGCTCGGTTGTATTCAGTCCTGTGTAATGGTGGGTGTAAAGTTCAGCCTCAAAGAGTTTCATTCCAAAAACATCTATCATTCTTACAAAATCACTGCCTGCATGGAACTAAAGGATACTAAAGGATACTATGGTTTGGTGTTTACATGTGAGAAACTTTTTTCTGTGTGATTCTGAAATAGAGAATATTGTTCTTCTGATTATTCTTTGTTTGCTCCCCAAAATAGAGCACTGCTTCTTTAGAAAGAAACTAGGGCTGTCAATCGATTAAAATATTTAATAGCGATTAATAGCAAATTAATTGCACATTTTTTATCTGTTCAAAATGCACCTTAAAAGGGAGATTTGTCAAGTATTTAATGCGAACATGGGAGTGGGCAAATATGCTGCTTTATGCAAATGTATGTATATATTTATAATTGGAAATCAATTAACAGCACAGAACAATGACAAATATTGTCCAGAAACCCTCACAGGTACTGCATTTAGCATAAAAAATAAGCTCAAGCCAAGAACCCATTTTTATTCATATATCTTGGGGTCAGAGGTCAAGGGACCCCTTTGAATATGGCCATGCCGGTTTTCCTTCCCCAAAATTTAGTGTAAGTTTGGAGCCTTATTTGGCCTCCTTCTGATAAGCTAATATGACATGGTTGGTACCAATGAATTTCTTGTTTTTTTCCAGTTTCATATGATAGGAAGACAGGATCTTTTCTCTAGCTTTAAACCTGAGGCCGCTAATGCGTTATTATCGCGTTAACTTTGACAGCCCGAAAAGAAACCATTTATTTTATCAGATTTCTATTACCTCATGACAAAAAAATTGGAAGAACAGTCGTAGTGAAAGGATGTCACATATTAAGTGCATTCCCACCCACTTGTTTTTGTGGGCATTTTCAATTTGAGCAATAAAATTCAGAAAAAAAGTCCAAACACCGCGATAATGTTTTAACGCTTGGCTGAGGTGAAGATGATGTGATGATAAAAAACAAAATGTGTAATGGAAACAGACTTAGTGAATGAATCATTACGTATATGAAGCATGTGATTTATTTGTCACTTGAGCTTCCAGTGTAGAAAAGCATGAGATCTGTGTGAAGCTTACAAGGAGACTATAAGGTTCCTCGAATTAATCGTTATCTTTTGAGGTTTGACTCACGTTCTTTTAAAGGGGACCTATTATTTTTTTGTGCTTTTTCCCTTTCTTTTAGTGTGTTATATAGATTTTTGTGAATGTTAAAGGTCTGCACAGTTACAAATCCCAAGGTCCAGGCCAAAGGGAGTTACTCTCTCCCCACAGAAACACTGCTCCTAAAGTCCCGCCTTTTCTTCCGTAACGTGGTGATGTCACCAAGTAACACATTTGCATAACACCTGCCTAGCAGCCAAAGGTAGTTGGAGCGGAGCTGGAGTAGAGTCCAAAGAGTTTGGTTCGGTTGACCAATCATAACAGTGGATCATCTGACCAATCGGAGTGGAGCAAAGCTTTTTTTTGAGGGGGGGCAGGAGCTCAAACTGAGTGTTTCAGACAGAAGGTGAGAAAAAAAGGGCTGTAGCACAGCCGTATTAGAAAAAAAAAAAAACGTTTTAGAACATTAAAGCATGTAAACATGTTCAAGTATGCACCTGAAAATAGTCTTAATAGATCCTCTTTAATTATCTCGTTGTGTCCTCTTCTTCTGCCCCCAACTGGAGAATTATCGCAGCACCCGTTGTTTATCTTGATGCGCTAAACTGCTAATATTCCAACAACATTAGTGGGTGGAAACGCACGTTCCTTCACATTTTCTTTTGCAGATTTTGTGGAAATTTGTGTTCAAATTTGTGTTTCATTTGGAAACCTGACCATTTACTCTCAAAGATATTGTATCTTTGCATTAGGTATTCGAAGTTGTCCATCACAAAAAATGGCACTGAATATGCTGACCTGATGGTTAAGATGCATACCATGCAACTGCAACATCCTCCGTTCGATTCTGGCCAGGGACGTTTGCATGTCTTCTCTCTCTTCCCGACATTTCCTGTCTGTCTTTACAATAGTCAGTAATGCCCCCATATATAACCTGAAAAAAACAGCATTGAAATCCCTCCATATACACAAATAAACACACTGTCTGTCACACTCGGACACACAGACATGCGGTCATACCCTAACTCACATATTCCGCCTTTCATGCAGCATCTACTGTGCCACCACACAACAGCTCCGCAGAGTAAAACGATGATCCGTTCTCCACCCACTACATATTTTTCACAGGAAAGAATACCCCAGCAATAGAAAAAGGCAACTCCTCGCTACCACTGGCCCAGTCATCCTGTTTTAGGGGCGGCTTTAAAGCATGTCACAAGACCTCATGCATAGTAAACAGCGCGGCCTCCATGGCTGACTGGTGAGCAATTTGCCTCGTAGATTGCCTGGCCCCGGGGCCTTGGAGCTATGTTTATGTATGAGCCCTCCTGTTTCATATGTATCGGCCCCGGATCATTTTCTTCTCCCCCCACCCCCTCCTCCCTGTTTTCTCCCTGGCATACACATACAGACACAAGTACACATAAAAAACACACACCAGACGATGTGCACAGAAACACACACACACACATGCATATGGGCAGACACATAACGTAAACATTAAGAGTGATGACCTGCACGAGGGGTGACACTGTCCCAGCAGATTACACTATTGTCAATACAAATAGAAATTTACTATACATGTGTTGCAGCTGCTGCTGCTTACCGTGGCAGTTGTGCCTTGCAGGGTGAGTGGAGATGTATCAGGGACATGTTGTCTGTGATGGTGTTTTCACGCCTTCCTCACGTTGGCTATTTTACACCACCTTTAACCATATTTTCTACCTTAAATAAACAACTCGCATTCGGCGCCGAGGCTTTGGAAACGCGTGATATCTGAGCCCTGCATCACCGGCGCCTTTTCATATCATAATCACAAGGCCGTCAGCACGCGTCAATAAAGACATTTCTAAACACGTGTCAAACATTATGTGAATTTCCTGATGTCGACGGCATATGCTGCGAGACCGCATGCGGAGAGAAAATTATGAAACTGAATACATGTAAGATGAGAGTCCGAGTTCATTAACCCTTCATCGCTCCCTCTGTTATCCCTCCATCCTCCGTTTCACACATTCTTATCCCTCTCTTTTTTCTTCTCGCTGGCTCTCTCTCATTCATCGTTCTGAACCCCCACCCTCCCGATCTCTGTTTAATGAAAAGAGCGGACAGGTTTTAAAGACGCACAAAGCCCATCTTTGAATAGAAAAAAAAGAGACACCCAATATAAGACCATCTGAAGAAATATTTACGGCATCAAAAGTCGGGCCGAAGATGTCCTCTATGTGTCAGCTAAGGGCGAAGCATCTCCAAAGGGCCCAAAATGTAATGGGTTTCACAGGACACAATTTGTTTGATATGAAATGATCCTCGGCAGACACAAAGTGGCCCCCATTAGGGGCCAAGCAGATTAGCGCAGTCCTCTGAGGGGTCCGTGGCTCAGTGTCAGTGGTGGAGGACTCCTCTTATCTTTCATTAAGCGCACACAGCAGGGCGGATTCACCAGCCCAGGAGGGGGGGTGGGGGGCTGAGAAAGAGAGAAAGGAAGAGAGGGAGGGAAACAGAGATTGGTGGCGTTTAAAAAATCATTTCCACATATCATAGCGCCATCTCTAATTCAGCGCTAGAAGCGGAGGAGCCGTGGGGAATGCACAGCATCTTTCTCTCCAAATGCCAAAATTGACCAGCAGGCACAGAGGAAATGAGGCTGAGCACACACACGCACACACACACACACACACACACACACACACTGACACACTCGTGAATACAGACAGGTTGGATGGATGCACGGGCAGAAAAAGAATGCATACACATATGCGAGCACCAGCAACAAACACACTCGCACGTGCCAAGTCTTGAACACAGCCAAACACAAAGCGTAAAAATGAGACCTACTCAGACACTCGCGGGGGAATACCGCTCTTCACGCGCACACACATCCACACACACGGCGGCGATGGCAGCGCGCCACGGCGGGTTCATGCCTAATCTGTGTTTGTTAATGGTTGGCGTGTGCTAATTACTGTCACCGTGCACCAGGGGCCTTTGCTGGCCAATCACCAACTAGACTAGCCTCTGACCGGCCAATCGCATAGCCGGTCTAGCCTCTGAACCAAAGGGGCTTCTGGGAGAGAGGGACTTTCAGCGGTGGCGAAATTGGCCTTGGAACACTCGTCTAATGCTGGAACATGTGTGTGTGTGTCAGAGAGAGGGAAAAGAGGGAGAGAGACGGGGATTGAAAGAGAGACACGGAGAGAGAGAGAGAGATGGAGAGAGTGCTTCCGTGTGTGTGTGCACATGTGGCGCTATGAGCGTGCAAGCGTGTCCGACTGCATGTGTGCGAGCAGCGGACGACAGAGTGGAAAGGAAAACAAGGCCTGAATGTGGGCCAAGTCAACCACTCCACGGGCTCAAAGGCAGCGGTAATCCAGTGTTGACATGGTAAAAGCCATGAGCTTAGTGTCAATTAGATAGAAACAGTATGCTTACTCTTCTGGAGTAAGTGGATAGTACCTTTTAAGTAGAGCAAGCCAAGCAATACTAGGTTACTACTAGAAATTAAATGAGTCTGACTTTCCAGTCCAGCATACAGCGTCTTCATCGCTCACGTTTTTTACATTCTATCGCCGTATTTTTCAGCTTGTTTATACCAATTTAAAATTCTTGGCAGTACCAGCCATCAACCTATTTTACCACCATTTTGCACCCGGCTTCATATTCTACCCTCAGAGGCTAGATGGCCTTATTACATTTCAGTCACTCAGAATGGGTTTCTGGGCCATGACAATCTCAAACCATGCAGGCCACCATCATTCAGCGTTGGTGAAAAGAGGAGAGATACAAAGGGTGAAACCATCTCTGACATTCCTGGAATGGCCCTGAAGCCATAAGAGGGAGGTGGTGCACGTGTGTGTGTGTGTGCATATACAGTATGTTTGTATAAATGGCTGCTTTGCTCCTCTGATAATGCCATGGTACCAGCTGAGGCCAGAGGGTATGAGGGGGAAGAGGATCATGTGATTGGTTGATGCGTTACGCCATCTTAAACGATAGCGAGAGTCCATTTACAGCAGTCGCCTACTGATGCTGCCCCGGAGGGGTACGAGGCACCTGCATGTAAACAAGGCATGTATTTAAAGGTGCAGTACATGCATGCATACAGACAATGATACATTTTTTTATTTATTTACATTTCATTTATAGAGCGCTTTTCAAGAGACTCAAGGATGCTGTACATCAGTGGTTTCCAACCTATTTTCCTTGAAGCCCCCC
The DNA here is from genome assembly GCA_916701665.1 of Sebastiscus tertius. Taxonomy (NCBI): domain Eukaryota; kingdom Metazoa; phylum Chordata; class Actinopteri; order Perciformes; family Sebastidae; genus Sebastiscus; species Sebastiscus tertius. Next base: position 3,978 of record CAKAOH010021691.1, on the reverse strand, counting down.
CTACTTGTATCTAAGAAAAGCTGAGCCTCCCCCACGTCATCACCGTAAAAATTAAATCCTCAAACAAAATCCTCAGTTTGAACATAATGATTCAGTGTATGATTTAGTCTTTTTTCGAATAAATCAATATTCTTTAATGAATATAACTCCTGAGTTTCGTCAACATAAATAAAGTGATGACGTATTGACGGATTTGCCAAGTGAACGCAGATACATAATATGATCTTTTTTTAGTTACGACTTAATTTACTATATTATTGTTAGAGCCGAAATAGAGTTTTTGTTATTGTGGTTAAAAAATTTAATTTATGGTGTTGTTAGATTGCTGCCATGTTAAGCGACAAGCGGGAGAGCAAATGTTGTTTTGAAAGGCCAAACGCCAACAAATATGGATTGAAGCAGAATATTTCATTGGATTCTGCTAAATAGTTTTATATACAGACTTTTGTATAAATTATCCAGTAAGTGTGTTATTATGATTTAGTCATACATGCGTAAATCTAATTTTGACAACCTCAGAGCAGACAAATCCCGATGCACCCCCTGTGATCGTTGGCGCCAGGTTGGGAACTACAGCTTTACACGACAAGTTAAATAGATCTTGAGAACTAAAAATCGACAAAGTACAGTAGCACAGTACATTAAATCAAACATAAAGCAGTTCTCAAAAGGTGAGCGTTGGAGTAGTTTCAGAGACAGATTGGCGCAGTCCCGGTGCTTTGTGCTGGATGATGCAGACAGGAGGTTAACGTCAAAAGAGGGAGTGCAGCGGTGGCGGCGGAGAAGGTTGGTGAGGGAGGAGAGAGCCTGGTCATGAAAGGCTTTGTGAGTGAAGAGAAGGACCTTGACTTGAATCTGCTGCTGTCTCAGAGCTCAATATGCACATAGTGGCTGCTATCAGTTCACATTTTTTAAAGAGGACCTATTGTGCTTATTTTCAGCTTCATACTTGTATTTTGGGTTTGTACTGGAACATGTTTAAATGCTTTAAAGTTCAAAAAACACTTGATTTTCCTCAAACTGGCTGTACTGCTGCACCTCTTTTCACCCTCTGGCTGAAACGCTGTGTTTGAGCTCCAGCCCCCCGAACCAAACCCTTCGAACTCTGCTCCAGCTCCGCTCTAACTAGCTTTGTTTGAGGGCGTGCCAAACTAGCAACTATGGTAAACATTAGACTGGCACATACGAGTACTTCGCAAAAAGTCAAGGCCACACCCCCTTTTGGGGCAAAGAAACCCAAAGATCCCATAGATGTCAATGCAATTTGACGTATGTTTGAATTGTAATTTTGACAAATTCATATGTATTCATCTCTTGTTATACAAACATTTGTTTTATACACATGTCTAATAATTGTTATGCAATCTTTTGCAATCCGAACCTGAGCGTTTGCGATACCTTAATAAATTAAGGTTGGTCGCCGTCATGTCCCTTCAGTCTTATCCCGTCCAACACAGTGGCCAGATATTGTTTATCCAGACTTCTATACATATTCGATTGAATCACGTTAGGCTAAGTGTTGTCTGTGAATAACCAACATGTTAATAACCAACTGTTTGATCTACAGGCTGAGATTTAGTTGGAGACAATAGTCTGATGCTGCTATAATGTTAATGTATGACTGTATTACTGCAGCAGCCTCTCACTCAAGCTAACGTCACCAGCATCGTGATGCTATCTTGGAGCTATAAAGCCCCGCTATAATATTTTTTTAGGATTTATTGTTGTTGCAACCAACTACACAGCAACTCTTGGGCATAGTGTTATTACTATTACCGGTTTATTTAAAGTAGAAGTGAGGAGACATGTTTCAACTTCTTCTGTTTACGCTGTTACTATGTCTATGAGGGACACGGGATTGTTTTCCGCCAAAAGGGGTCATGGTCATGCGAGGCTACTCTGGATGACGTATTGTCGGTCTGATGTATTATGCAAATGTGTTACTTGGTGACATCACCACGTTACGGAAGAAAAGGTAGGACTTCAGCTAGGACTTCAGCCAGGACTTCATCCATCAATCTATCCATCCATCTATCCATCCATCCATCCATCCATGTATCGCTCCTTCTGTACACACATCTAATTTCTACCAATTTTCTGTGAGCTGCACTCTCGCCTCCATGAATACCCAAGCTTGGCACGTCTCCGAGTCAACGTATTGTTTGCTTAAATTGAAAGGTCGGTAGGGGGAAGCCAACTAATGTGGCAAACCACTTCAAAACCACTTTTCATCTTTTCCCTTCTTTCTTTTTTATCAGCCTCCATCATTTTCATTTGCCAGGCAGCCTAAGAAGCCCCTTTCATCTGAGAGGGAGAAGGAGACCGAAAGGGAGAGAAAAAAGAAATAGAGATAGAGAGATGGAGATGGAGATGGTGATGGTGATAGCGTCGGGATGATTACATGTGAGCAGGTCTTAATGACTTCTCTCCTTCTGACTCCTCTCTGCTTATTATCCGACCAAACAGCCTGCTGCCGTCTATGGTGGCTATACCACTGAAAATCTTCCTCACAATGAGAAGAATAGAGTTGCACTTTGACGAACAATAGGTGAAGGCTTGCCATGCTTGCCTTGAGAGCACAACTACAGCTCTTACGAGTGACCTTGTGGGGGTGATTTTTAAGCATGGTGGTAAAGATGATATGTTCCAGTCTAAGAGAGACTGTATTTATCTGCAGTCCAAAATATGGAGCCAATTTTCTTGCAAATAAGCACGGGACGACTGCAGCACATGCACATGAGGTCCAGATCACGTAAACCCTCGCTATACACCTCTGCATTCATTTATCTGCCATATTAACGCTAATAGTATCTTGGGGGGGGGGGACACCATGTTTCAAGCAGTCATTTCTATTTTCAAGGCCTGACTTTTAAAACAAGGTCAATTGTTCCCTGTATTCTCTTGAAAACTTGAGAAGCCAAAGTTCACTGCCAGTTCCTTTTCTCCTTTCTATTCTGAAATTACAGGGGCTTTCAGTGAGGTCACTGCACTGTCATATGAATAATAGATTTTAATTGATTTAACCTGGTCCTGGAAGTGGGCTAAAACGCGAGCCCTGTCACTTTCAGAGGGCAGCAAGAGGGGAGCATGGTCCAGCACACATCTTTAAAAGCCCCTTGACGTGAGTCCGGGATGAAATATTTACGCTGTAGCGAGGACTGACCTCCCGCTGCAAAACCACGTTGTGATCTCCGATTGATTTCTGACAAGGCAATTGGGGCGAGACAAAATTGCAGCCGGCACTGTCCGGCTAAACCCACAAGCCCCCACACCGACAACAAACTGTACCAAAGTGACCTTGTGGAAATCAGAACGGCTATCCACCTTTAACTGTAGATCATTTTGGCTGAAATTAAACAGCTGCTTCTGAGCTCTCAATGGTCCCAAGTGTTCCGTGAGGATGAAGCTATTTGGTGGCAAACAATTTAGTAACCTGATAATATCAGTCAAGTGGACATTAAAATGCTGCTTTGAGCGTCCCGCCTGCGATACGGGCAGATTAATTACCAGGAAAGAAACGATCCCTGAATAGTTCCAAGAATGGATGCTGGGAAAAGGTAATTATTAACATATTTGCATGACGGCAAAGCTATAAAACAATGCACTTTTTGAATGGTTGTTACTAGGGCTGTCAATCAATTAAAATATTGAATCACAAATTAATCGCACATTTTTTATCTGTTAAAAAAGTACATTAAATGGATGTTTGTCAAGTATTTAATACTCTTATCAACATGGGAGTGGGCAAATATGTTTGCCTTATGCAAATATATGTATATATTTATTACTGGAAATTAATTAACAACACAAAACAATGAGAAATATTGTCCAGAAACCCTCACAGGTACTGCATTTAGCATAGAAAATATGCTCAAATCATAACATGGTAAACTGCAGCCTAACAGGCAACAACAGCTGTCAGTGTGTCAGTGTGCTGACTTGACTATGACTTGCCCCAAACTGCATGTGATTATCATA
>CAKAOH010021690.1:0-47799 GCA_916701665.1 Sebastiscus tertius | reverse complement strand
GTGGACGTTTGTGCAGAAATAAATGCTGCAGCTCCTCCAGACCAACAGAGGTTTCCCGTGTCTTGTGAAGTGACGGAGCTCCTCAGCGAGTAACGTTACCGTCTCGTTACCGACTAGGTGCCGGTGTCTCCCTGCTCTCTCCGGCTGCGGGCGGAGAGAGTAGGGAGACATGCTGCAGAGTCCCGCTGCATCAGCCTACGCTGAGACAGGAAAAGCCAACACTAGGATCAGATCTAAATCATGTTCACGGAGAGACCTTCGTCTGGTCAGCTAACATCACTGCCAAGCAGCTGAAATATAGAGTGATATTGTGCTTTTAGCTGGCGTGTGTCACCTCACTGTTTTGAGCGATGCTCGTTCAGGTCTATTTAGAGCGAGCAAGCGCCAGCTCGACGCTGACTTTTGTTGATTTCACGGCCGCAGGTGTCGCTGTTAAGAAGCATTTCTGAAAGTTACAAATAGTCCTTTTAACTAAATAGATTTTGGTTGGAGCTGGATTTCCTCTTCTCTTCCTGTTCCTGGAGCCCCTCACTTGTGTCAAAAGTTTGCTATACACGATAAGTCAAGATCATTTTGGGGCAGCAGTCTGGTATTTTGATGGATGTGAAAAGTTATAGAGAGGCTTTATGTAACAGTGTGAACCCTTGTACAATTCTCAGATTGACATATTAAATGATAGTGTGAGGACAAAGTTCAGGCCAGGAACAAGTATTTCAGGAATCCATCTAATGCTGCTCTTTTTGATTACAGCTCCTCTTTACAGACATGCCCACTTTATGATAATCACATGCAGTTTGGGGCAAAAACCATGCAGCTTTTTTTTGCATGCAGTATAAATGTGTTATTTCTGCCAATTCTAAAATGGTGTATTGTATATATACATATGTATATATATATATATATACATATATATATAATATATATATAAATATATATATTATATATATTTCTGCATACTAGGGTCCCTAAACAGTCTTGGAATTACATAAATTGGATATGACTGTAAAGCTGAGACTATTGTGGATCCAATGAGCCCAACTGTATTCATGTGTGTTAATGTTAGTACCCATCATAGCCATTTCATTGTAGTGAAACCATTTTTTTTAAACTTGACCTCACTGTATAAAATGACCTGTGGTGACCTCTAGGATAATCACAGACTCATTAAACTTATCAGCCACAAACTAGAGATCTAGAGCATTCAGAGGATGGATTTCCTAGGTAGATTAACAATAAGGGGATTTCTGAGCAGTTTCCAGAACAGAAGTGCTCGCCATCTAATCGCTGAAAAGTTTTTGATACCAAATCACAGTATGGCTTTTTCTATGGTGTTCCTCAAGGTCTTGGTGTCTCAATGTGGTATTTTGGAGGGATTATTGATCATTTTTATCAATTCTCGAGAGGTACATTTTTTTTAAATTTAGCACCAAATCTGTGTAACAAATGGTATCAACCCAAAAATTGCTGCAACAACTTATGAGACATAAGTGAGCATACAGTAGGATTTGCCATCATATACTTCTAACATAATGTTCTAAGCCCTTATACAATTTCACAATATTTTACTTAATTAATCAGCTTTGAGATGATTTACACCACTTCTATGTGACATCGACTGTTGACCTGCTATCTCCCCCTAAACACCCTCTGTATCCCCCTAAAAAAAGACAAAAATTAGTCTATGTGGGTCTCAGAGGGTTAAGAATTTTCACTTAGTCATTTTCACATTAGTCTTATCATTGCCTATGGAATGTAAAGTATTTGTTTTCCTTCTTTAGCAATTCATGTGTGCATATTTAAACTTTTCTTCAAGGCTTCTGCTGCTTTGAGAGTGTGGACATACAGGAATTCGAAACAGAAGCTACCTAATATACACTTTATTAACATGTGGATAGGCCTACATATTTACAGTTTCAGTATGCATGTAGTCTTTTGTTTGTATTTCATGCAAATGGTCACAGAATTTTAATATTCAAGTTTTATTTCCAAAGAAACACTGCAAATGTTTTCTAGTGTGCTTTATTTATTTGCTTATTTATATTCTACATTTAATTATGTCTCATCGTTACACAAGAAAACTTGAAAAAAGGTATCATAAATTCAAATAAACAAGTATTCAAAATCACAAAGCTTTTCCATATTTAATTGGAGAGGCCAACAACTGAGCGACGAACGTTCATCCGCCTTCCCATCTCTTCGACAGAACGGGACAATAAATCAGTCGGCGCTGACGTCTTCTCCGCTCCGCTGTTGGCTCTCCATCAAGCTCAACTGTGCATTTACACATATGTGCAGAACTACGTGTTTGTCTCCCCTGAAAGAAATCCCATCTTGAATAAAAAGCTTTGCACTTCAAGTACAGTCTGGTGTTGAACCAGCAAATAAATGAACATAAGAATCCACTTCAGTCATAAACATGAATCATTCATAGGTAGTATTCTGTTGTTCCGTTGTGCCTTCATGGAAGGTGAGAGGGCTACTCCAAACTGCCGAAGCGAAGGCGAGCTAGTGGCATGAACGCAAACAGAAGGCAATCCAGTCTACGGTAGAAATGTACCAGAAATGTGGGCTCGAAACCAGGAAGTGTTCAGTCATTGAGATATCCTCACTTTTCAGGGGGAATGAGAGTGTTGTGTTATATGCTGTACAAAATAAATTAATGTGGTGTGACTGTGACTTCAACCAAGTTCTGCATGTATTTTTTACCTTATGTTCAAGAAAGAATAACATTTTATAAGACTTGTAAATTAAAAGAAAGAAAGAAAAATCTGTATTCACAAAAATATATTATTTAAATAATGGCATTCAGTCTATATTTTTGCTTAAAGTTGTTTGATAAATCTTGTAGAAATAGGCCAAAAGGTGCAACGCATGCAACAAAACATGACAAACTGATCACTGTCAGAGGGAGAATAACAGCGTCTGTCTGATGCTGATTTTCAGTTTTTCCTTTACCTTTTCAGTGGTGCATGTGGAAGTTGTAGAAGTGACAAGTAATTCAGGTCTTTAGTCTCTATTATTTTGGACTCACCATTGCGATACGGGTCGTTCTACACACCACCGTAGAGCGAGCGAGTCCTCGCTGGGTCAATCGGAAGTTTCGTGCTCTACATGGACAGTAAGCATGCTAGCAGATGGTTCGTGCCTCAACGGCAGCGTTGAAAAGGAAAGTCTGTTTCTCTCCTGCGGGCCTCAGACTATTCAGGTCAAAACTACAAGCTGTGGAGCTAAGCTGACATGAGGATGCGAGAGCAGTTATCCAGTAGCCATACAGGTACAGCAGCATTGGTCCAGTGTTGAGCTCCAGGGCCCTATGTTGTCAAAAAGGCATGCTGAGGGCCTCACAGTGTTTCTAGGAGGGAAACAAAAAAAGAGGAAGATTTCAGGTTTTAAGTTTGTAAGTAGCCAGATGGTGAAGAAGCAATGCTTTAGATTGAGAAATGAATCACCAATTAACAGGAAAATATCAATCTTACCTGTCTGGCTCTCTGGAGAAGGAGCATGTGTGGAGTGGCACTTGTTTTTCTGCAATGAGAGAGGATCCACTGAATTAGAGCATTGGAGCAAATACCTGTATGAACACTTGTTTGTTTGCCAGTCTATTAAAGTGACAATAGGCAGAAAGTTTTTGGCATAAAAATTCCATAATAACCTTTCAGCATATTGTAATACAAGTGTTCTGAGAAATAACTAGACTTCTGCACCTCCTCATGGCTCTGTTTTCAGGCTTTAAAAAATCTAGCCTGTGACGGAAGACTTTGGCCAATCACAGGTCATTTCAGAGAGAGAGAGAGAGAGCGTTCCTATTGGCTGTTCATTCAACGGAGGCAGCTGTAAATCACTCGCGAACTCAGATCAAACGGTCAAACTAGGCAGCGCTGATCAAATATGAATCAATATTCTGTTACTGTAATGCCTATTTCTCTCCTCAAATGTTTTCAGATCAGGGATAATGTACAGCAAGCCGGTCATTGTTGTGAAATAAACCCCGACATTACCTTCTGGTTTAGTCGGTGGTGCAGACTCCGGTCTGACAGCCAGGGGTGTCTAAGGGACTCTGTTGCACTCATCCTCCAGCTCTTGCTCTTCACCAGCAGAAGGGTGATGAAGTCTTTGGCCTCGTCGGAGATGTCCGTGAACTCCTCCTCCTCAAAGTTCCACTGGCAGGCCAGGATGTTGTTCAGTGTCTCGTTGTCGTCGTCCCCCAGAAACGGAGACAAGCCACTGAGCCTGGACCAAGAGGAAGCAGAGGTCAGGGATGCTACTGTGTGTGTCTGTAAAATATATAGAGATGAATGAGCATCCACAACTCACAGCATGTAAGTGATGACACCGAGGCTCCACATGTCAGTGGGGAATGAAACAAACTCATAGTTGATGACTTCAGGAGCTAAAAATTCAGGCGTTCCAAAGTTGACCCTCAGCTTCTCCCGCGGTTTATACCTGTCAGAGGCACACCAGCAGGAACATAAGAGATACATCTGGGGCTGAGAGAGTCCTGTTACGAAGTTAACAAAGATTTTAACTGTATATAATAGATGATAGATTTTACCTCCTGGCCAGGCCGAAGTCAATGATTTTAATCTTGTTAGTAGCTCTGCTGACACAAAGAATGTTCTCTGGCTGAAAAGGAACGAAAGAAAAGGATTACAATCACAGACAAAGAAACAAATAGGGGAGAGCGGGGCATCTTGTCACACAGGTAATTCAGATTTCTTTATTTTGTCCGTAAGATTTGCATAAAATGGAAATTTGGCATATAAGAAAACACACACCATACACAACAATTCAGCATCTTAAAATCTTAAACTGATCAAGTGGCAGTAATAAAACGTGCTGAGTGGATTGTTCTTCCACTGGCATGTAAGTCCAATAAAACATCACACCAGTGCATGTTACTCAACAGAATTTAACAATGGATAAATGAATGTAAATTAAAATAAGTGATTGAGTTGGTTGCAGGATGTCCTAAAAAGTAGCCTTGATGCTTGGGAGGGGGCTTAGGGGAAAGGGTTAAGATAAGATGTATGTGTGTGATTTACAGTTTTTCTCAATCGCAACAGTCTTGACATTCCCTAATCTGTAAGTGCAATCATCAAGACTGTTTGATGGGACATCACAACTCCAAGAAAACTGGTGTATAAATCAATATGACAGTGAAATGATAAAAAAAAAGAGAGGGATATTGCTGACTGTGAGAATACGAGATCCTACGTTGAAGCAGGTTTACCTTGAGGTCCAGATGTAGGATGTACATCTTATGCATGTACTGCAGCCCTTCACAGATCTGGCGTATAAACAGCACCGTGTCCAGCTCTGTCAGGTTGTAGTTCTCATCGATGATGCGGTCAAACAGCTCCCCTCCCTCCACACTACGGCACAAAGGAGACAGGAAGACAGGGCTCGTAAAGTTGTCGTATTGACGAATGAGAACAAATACTGAGCACCCAGACGAATGCAGGTACCGGGACTTACTATTCCATGACCAGGATGATGTCATGGCGCGACTCAAAGGCGGCGTACAGCTGGATGAGGTTGGCGTGGTTCAGCTGGTTCATCACCTGGACCTCATTCCTCACCACATCCTGAGAGAAAGACAGAAACACATACAAGTCAATTAACACACACACACACAGTAAGGTAGGGGTAAACACACAAAGTGTTAGAAAACCATAGAAGTAGATATAATATGTGTGTGTTTGTGGAGTGATTTTTGGAAGTCCATTAACAACAGAACGGACATTAATGAAGTAATGAAGTCCATTATTATGTCCATTATTGTGTGAGCTACTGTTAATTTAATTTCTTGCAGCTGCTTCACAGTAAATACTGAAATGAATCTATTATGAAGTGTAGTTACCAGTTAAATTAAACTTGATTCAGTGATTTTTAGCACCTTTTTAGCAATAATTTATAAACGCATTGTTTCTAAATGTAGCACTTCACTGTCATTGGAAACAGTTCAGCATGTTTGATGAACTCGATGTACATGCATGATTCTTGCAATTTTTGGGTTGTATCCACATGGTTCAACATATATTCATATAACGGTTAGTACGATATTTTACTAAAAGGTTGTTCTTCCTTTTTTGTTTGTTTTTCTACGATTATCCAGCAACAAGTGTCAATTTCCATTCATTACATGTACAGTATTTTGCACATTCCTACACAAAACTGTGCAGCTCTTTCATTTTAACAGATATATTGTACTTATCTGTATAGTATTTTTTCATATTTTTATTGCACATTTTTCTATTCTATATTTATGTTTCTTGACTTTTCAGGTACTTGCTTTTATTCTTATTTATGTTTATTGTTATGCACTAAAACACGAAGGCAGATTCCTTGTATGTGAAAACCTACTTGGCAATAAACCTGATTTCGATTTTGCAGGGGATGAATTGAAAAAGAGGATGCAGCCACTGGATAAATGAAGATCTGCTGGCATTAGGTGCTTGTTGTAGTTTGGGCATCTTTATTTAGGTTGTACTGTGTCACAGACTCTAACCCTTGCACACTATATCATCTGTATGGACTGTATATCACTTGCCTTCACAGTCAGTTTTGTCACAGAGGATCACTGACAGCAACATGAGCCCGCCAAGGATTTGGCTGTGTGTTTGGCCGGCTCTGATCTTTTTGAATATCTCAGATGATAATGTAACCACAGAGCTACAGTATGCTCAGACATCTGACCTCTCTCACATCCCTTTCGGATGACCCAGAACAAGAAAGACACAATAAATGAGGCTGACAAACTGCCACATGCCCACACCCTCTGGGCTGTTGATCTATTTTTAAAATGTAATTCTTTATGGTGCTTAGCAATGATATAAGTAACCATCCATTAGACCGTCTGGGAAAACAGGCATCCGATCATTACTGCACCTTCTCTTTCTGGCTCTTGGCTTTGATGATCTTGGCGGCCAACATCAGACCAGTCGAGTTCTCCACGCACTTGTGGACTTGTCCAAAACGCCCCCTAATGAACGAAAAGCAAACACATAGATGTCTCAAGCACATACGTGGACAGTAGGGGCAGAGTAGAAGGAGAACCATCCTAGAAATTTATAAAAATGTATAAAACACTTATTCTAGTGCTGAAAGGATAACACGATAATGATGATGCATAATCATTTAAAGCTTCAGTAGGCAGAATGTTTTTGTCATCATAGGGAAAAAATTCCATAATAACCTTTCAGCATATTGTAATTTAAGTGTTCTAGGAGATAACTAGACTTCTGCATCTCCTCATGGCTCTGTTTTCAGGCTTTAAAAAATCTAGCCCGTGATGGGAGACTTTGGCCAATCACAGGTCATTTCAGAGAGAGAGCGTTCCTATTGGCTGTGCTCTGGCTGGTGGGCGGTGCTTGGTAATTACAACTGTTCTCAACATGGCTGCCGGGTCACAAACTTTCTCATTTTACAGCTAAACAGTACACTACAAGATGTTTCTGAAAACATTTGAGGCGAGAAATAGGCATTACAGTAACAGAATATTAATTCATATTTGATCAGCGCTGCCTAGTTTGACCGTTTGATCGGAGTTCGCGAGTGATTGACTCGTTGCTCTCAGACATGGCAGTTGGACGGCAGACTACAGAGCAGCTCTAATTGGTTGTTTTCCTCCGGTCTGTGAAATCTTGCAGATGCCATTAGGAGCACCAAAGGACACATGATTTTTTTCAGATTACCTGTCCCATGTACTACTGTCAGGATATAGTGACCGTTTTATTAAAAATAACTTTTTTAATCATATTTGCTCCATTTCTACCCACTGCTGCTTTGAGTAATTTCTCATGGTCATATTCCAAATAATTTCTGGTTCAAGCCCTTCAAACAAAGAATTTTCTGCAATTGTCTGTTTTATATCATAGTGAATTGGATTTTGGATTGGTAGTCGGACAAAACACACAATTTTAAGATGTAATTTTGGGCTTGGGGAACTTGTAATGGGCATTTTTTTTGTTGCTATTTTTACCAAACAATAATCAAAAGTAACTCAGATTAAAAACATTTTTTAAATAATTATTAATCATCATACTGTCTCCTTCAGTCATACAGTAATTAGGGCTATATACTGTGTCATTATGTAAGTAATTTGAGAAATGTGCTTGCATGCTGACGGGTAATCTCCAGTTCTAGAGGCAGGATTTAGCACCGGCCTATTACATCAGAGAGGCCCGCTATTTCACAAGATCCCCCTCGAGGTTCACAATCAAATGCCCTTTAGGGGGGCAATAAAAAGGTCTAGGAAAAAAATGATTAGGCGTCCCCACACAGGCTGAGGGACCGATGTGTTGAAGTGTCTGCGTGGCTGTAACCGAGCAAAATGAAAACAAACTCTTTAGAGGCGGGTGTTCGGTGGTACTCACCCTCCCAGGACCTCGTCCCTGTTGATGGTGTAATAGGTGGTTATCTGATGGGGTTTGGGAGTCACAATGCGGTGGTCGAAAGGTGCCAACGGTGGAGGGCTCATGTCTGAAGAAACCATAAAGAAATACAAAATAAAAAGAAGAATTTGCTGTTGCTGAGAACAGAGAGTGTGAAACAGAGACAGAGGAAAAGGCCTCAGTTCCCAGAAACAAAGTGGATCAAAATAGCAGCATGCCAACGTCTCATTATCTGCTCTGCCAGCTGTGCCGACTGACATGTTAGTGACGCTCGAACGGCCATGGTGTTATGACACTGGATCCGCTTCAAAGTCTGAGGAACGAAAAGTTAAATGTCACCAACTAACAACCAAGTTGGGGCTCTCCATGGAGAGCCTGCTGCACATGAATGTAACACAAAGTGGATCAATTTCAAACAGGACCATAGCCAGGATCAGCAGTCCTACATGCATCTTTTATGGATCAAATTATAAAAAGTTTATTTGTTTCTCAAGCATTCATGCACTGTAAAAATACAACGTCTCACCAACAATAAATTCCTTCACCGCTGACTCTTCCTCCTTCCCCTCCTCTTCCACCTCTGCCTTTACTTCGTCAGACTTGGAGGCCCGAGGCTCGCTGTCCTCCACCACCTCTCCGTCAGCAGCTTCACTCTCTTCCACTCGGCTCTTCTTGAGGTCGTCCTTCACCAGGTCTTCTTCTGTGACACGACGTTTGCTGCAAGTGGCGACATCGCCGACCTCCTCACAGCTACACATGATGATGAAAGAAAATACTGAGCACATGAACAGTTTACTTTATTCAATAAAGTATTGTAACGTGAGGGTTCGTTGTGTGGTGGTGGATCACTCTTTAGGAGAATAAACATGCAGGATGGAGACGGATAACTTTTTAAGCAGCTACTTTACTGTTCTTCCTACTTCATCCGTTTCACAACAACAACACTTCCTTGTTCCTAACTCATAAGTCGTAAAACTAACCAATCAGAGGCCAGAAGGACCTGGACTAAGGTTAATGTCAGGAAGATACTGCAGATTCAAGATATTATTATAACTATTTCAAAGATGCTGCCGTAAATATTTGAACATGTAAATATGTAAATATTAATCTTGTAAACATAAAAATGTAAATAATTAACTGTGTAAACATTGTAAAAATATTTGTAGTAACTTAACTCAAATATATGAATTAACTTCTAAACCTTACGGTATTTTATGTTTTATTTTTCTTCTCCTTCCCCCAAACAATTTGCTCTTAACTGACTTGTGTGACTTGCATATACATAAAATAAATAGAAGAAATAAAAATAAACACAATATTGACACACAGTTATATAAATGATAGCATCAGGACAAATTGTGATTGGCTGGAAATACCTTTCCTGTGGTAGGAGAGAGGTCTTGCAGATATCTATGATGGCACTCGAGGCCTTTTCCGACTCTTCTGCCTCTCCTTTACTCTTTTCCGTCCCATCATCCTCCACTTTTACATCCTGTTCTTCTGCCTTTTCCTCCTCTTCCTCTGACTCCTCAAAGACACTCCCCTCCGCTTCCTCTTCTTTCTCCTTTTCTGACTGGGCGGTAGAGGTGTGTGAACCTTCCAGGATCAGCTCCGTCGACTCCTGTCTTTTTCCTCCACTTCCCCGGTCTTCCCCCCTCTGACTGTCAGCCTCTGCCTGTCCATTGGAAAGCTCAGCATTCTGCCTGTTGAGCTTTTCCACCTGTTCCTGCAGCACAGGCTCGTTCAGCGAGGAAGTGTCTGATAATGGCAACAAACAGAGCAAACGACCATAAGAGATTATCGTCACTCTGTGTGGACATCTTTATTGCTATTACATAAAAAAAATCAATGTGTTTTGAAAATTGGTGACCCTGGCATGGATACAATTCACTCCTGACATAAACTAGTATATATTCTATGCAAAATTTTGTACCTCATCAGGGGCTGGATGGAAAATGCCAAATTAGGTTTGGAGGTAATTTAGAAACAGTGTCACTGTTGCATACTGTGTCCACTAGAGAGCACTTTTCACACTGTAAAATGTCCCACTATTTTGGTTACAATTAAAAAAAAAAAACTAATCTAAGGGATATGTACCAAGATTGTTTGTTTAAAGGAACAGTGTGTAACATTTCGGGGATCTATTAGCAGAAATTTAATATAATATTCATAATGTTTTCAATAGTGTATAGTCACCTGAAACTAAGAATTGAACTGAAAGAAAGAATTTTGAAAGAATTTCCGTTAGCTTAGAATGAACCCTTCATATCTACACAGGGAGCGGGTCCTCTTCACGGAGTCCACCATGTTTCTACAGTAGCCCAGAACACACAAACCAAACACTGGCTCTAGAGAGAGCCTTTTGCATTTTTGCATTACCTGAAGGCCACTGTAGTTCTCAGACACGCTTGTGAAACTGCGGTATCTTGGGCCGCAGAGTGCAAAGTGATACCGCCAGCCGCCGTCTGACTTCCGCTACTCCTAAAGTGTTATTATGGTAAGGATGGCCTCTGAGCGAGGCGAACACTGTGCACAGTCTTGGAAAGGAATGAGCACAGGGGTACTCAGTTGGTTGCAATCTGCAACCACACAACTAGATGCCGCCAAATCCTACACGCTGTCCCTTTAAGTCATGTGTTTTTGCTTAAAAAAAAGACTATCTGCTGATATATCATCAGATTTTTAAACACCCACATATTGATATTGGTTTGAAAGATCCAGTATTGGTCGGTCTATAGTCCATATCTATTCCAGCAGATTGTCAAAGAACAAAGATAGAGTGCACGTCCCTACATAAACTCAGGTGATTGGAGGTTAAGTGATATTTCCTGTTGGAGCCTACCTGACGTGTCCGTAGGTCTCCTCTTCTTCTGGGCTTTCAAGCCCTTCAGGCTCAGTTTGGCTTTATCCTTGTCATCCTTTGCCTTGTTGCAGAAAGAAGAAACAAAGATCAAGCATTAGACAAGGCATCTATAAAGTGACAGACGTGGACAAAACTTGAACCAGGTTTAAAAAATCCAAACTCTGAGCGCTTATGTTTGCAACAATTCGTTTTCACTTGTCAAAAGGGTCAAAAGTAATTAATGAGTCGGCGTATATGTGTTTCCATTTGCACAATAGTCAGACAGCAAGTGTTTGTTAGTGTTGCTACGGTTGCCCCTGTAACTGAAGTATAATGTTCTGCGGGACGGATGCCTCGTCCAGGAGAAAGGCGAAAGGTCACATATCAGCAGACGACATGCAGCACAACACAGGGAACTGTTATATTCCCACTTATTCCCACATATACTATACATCAAGTAAAGAACATGAAGAGCAGTATCAGTAAAAGATATATGTTTCAATGCATGACACTTTACAGGAAGGCAGAACAGAAGTTCAGGTGATCCCTGCTACGGTTTTTGTGTCATCTAATTCGTCTGACAGAAGCTGTCTGGTGTAATAAATCTGTTTACTTAACCACACACCCATCCCTAAAAACAGCTTCTGAATCAGCAGAATTCAAGCATGTAAGATATCCCATCTCACACACAAACATACACAGATATCCTGCAAGGACAAGGCAGCAGAAACTATGCAACAGAGCTCGGTACATAGTTCATATTGCTCCAAGGATCAAGCATAACAAAGGTGTGGCTTCAGAACCGGCCACACTAGTACTAAATTAGGCCTATGCAGCCACAGTCCGACAAGCTGCTGCACTGATAAAGACATAGTTTGGATAAGATAACGAGTCTGACTCCAGTCAATTACACCTCAGAGGCAAATAAAAATCGCCACACAAAGGAAAATTACTTAACATTACAGAGGCATGTACAACAGAGCTAATTATAGATGTACAAGGAGGAGCCATATCAGAACAATTAGGAATAAGTAGCAGCATTACATGCAAATTTTAAAAAACCTGTTAGGAGCCATTTAAAGGACCAGTGTGTAACATTTAGGCGGATCTATTGGCAGAAATGGAATAAAATATTAATAAGTATGTTTTCTTTAGTGTAGAATCACCTGAAAATAATTGTTGTGTTTTCATTTCCTTACGATGGGCCGTTTATATCTAGGAACGGGTCCTCTTCAGGGAGTCCGCCATGTTTCTACAGTAGCCCAGAATGGACAAACCACTGTGCAAACTTTTCCTGCTTGGCCCGGAGTCGATAACGTTACGTGCTCCAGAGTTAACCCCAGGTACACAAACACATTCTTCGCACTGGCTCTGCTTTTCTCCAAATGACTTATGCTTCTCTTACTACTCTTCTAACAGCTCTAGATTTGCGTTTTCACGTCGGCCACCGTAGTTCTTCTATACGCTTGGCACACGGTAAAGGTTGCAATCTGCAACCACACCTTTAGATGCCGCCAGATGTTACACACTGTTACTGTATGTATTTTACCTATAATACAGGTTTTAGAGCCAGCTATTTATAATGTCGCTGCAAACAGGTCACATCGAGAGGATTAGCAACCTTTCGGACAACGCTAAATGCATCTGGCGCCATGATAACAATGCAATTAGACCCCTCACCATGTTGACATTAGTGGCACAGCACACAGTAATAGAGCCACTATGAGAGCATTGCACCGCACCTTCCACAAAGTACTCAATGTTGGAGATGAGAACAGAAAACTAGACTTTTGATTTTGACACCACTTCTTGCAGGAAAACCTTGCTTGTAATAAATCTCTCACCTTCTTGTTAGCCTTCTTTCCCGGCTGTTTAAAGAGCAGCTCCACCAGCCTGGAGCTCTTCACCACCTCCCCAATGAAGCTGATCACCTGCTGGGTGCCCTCCACCAGTCTCTCCACCCCTTCCAGCCTGCGTCCCTGACTCTCCATCCACTCGCCGGCCTTCTCCACGGCCCCACGCAGCTCTCTGCACGCCACGTCCGCCCCGGACCCGCGTCTGCCCCCGTGGCCCTCTTCTCGCATCGAGGCCAGATCTCGACCCATGCCCCTGACGTCCAGGGACAGGCCATCCAGCCGGGTCAAGACGGTCTGCTGCATGCTGAGCAAGCGCTCCATCTGGGAGCTCAGTGAGTCCATTCTGCTCTCCATGCAACGCAGGGTGGCGTCATGATGAGGCGAGGAAGGTGATGATGAAGAAGAAGCTTGAGACTTGTCTGATCCATTGAGCGAGAGCTTCCTTCCACCAGGCTTCTGACCATGAAGAGGCTTTGGATCATAGACTTTGGCTAAAGAGTTGACCAGGCTGGAGCTCATGACTAATTTACAGCAGACCTCCTCACAAACAGCAACAACTTTCTCTCACAAATCTATTCACTTTCATGCAGGCTCGATGGAAACAGCAACAAAAAACATATTACCAGAGAGGCAGAAGAAAAGAAGTGGAGGGAGAACAGAGATCTCTCCCTCAACGCTGCACCACAGAGTTGAGTTTTAAGAATAGCACATGGCTGTCCTCCAAATTAAAGCGCAGCCTCCCCGTGGACGTCAGGGCCTGTGAGTGGCCAGCGATAAGAGCTGAGGGCTCTGGTGTGCAGTTGGGGATTGATGTGGGTTAGGGGGGAGATGCTGGAGAGGATCGCTATGTGACATTTGAGACACTTCAAAAGCCCTTCAGTCAGGGTGTCAGAATCCCAAGAATCTGGGACTGAAATATGACGCCGTAAAAATAAGACAAACAAATAAAATGTAGTGCCAATAACAAAGAACATCAAATCTCACAATTAAGGACTCGTGTAAAGTTTCCGCAGATGTGGTAGTAGTATGAGTTTACAGTATATTGTCTAGTACATGGTTCTTATTTTCTATATGGAAGTATATAGTTTTCACATTGTTCCATAATTGGAAGTGGGGTGACAGGTGCAAGGCCACAAAAACTTTATTAACCACTCAAAACTCTGTTAAAGACCTGAGCATTGTGGGTATTTCTGAACCTCGTCAAATGCCATACAGTTCTCATAACGTTTTTGTTGATGTGTCAGCAGAACATTGCATAATCACCACTAATTCCCAAGGTCACGACTTTCTCAAAAAACAACAACAACGAGAACAAAAAAGTTCTTCCCTTAACATAACTCAAGTCTTGTTTTTAACGTTGGGAAAGTGCATTCTAGTAATTCAACATATAATATCCTCATAGAACGGTTTGTATGATATCTCATGAAAAGTTATTCCTAATTTTTCGCGCATTTTCCTACAGCTGGTCAGCAACATCTGATGCACGTGTCAATTTCCACTCCAGTCTTTTCAAAATAAACTTCCGTCTTCACAGGAAACAACTTGGTTAGGATTATGCCACAAAACTACTTAGTTAGGTTTTGGAAAAGATGGTGGTTTGGGTTAAAATAATGTCAGAAGCGGCATAATTTAAAGCAGCAGTAGGTAGAAATTGAGCAGAAATGATAAAAAAATATATATTTTTATAAAACTATCACTATATCCTAACAGTAGTGCATGAGACAAGTAATCTGAAAAAAGCATGTGCCTCTGTGTCCTCCGGTGCTCCTATTGGCATCTGCAAGATTTCACAGACCGGAGGAAAACAACCAATCAGAGCCAAACTGGAGCCTGGCGTCCAGTTGCTGTCGATGAGAGTCGGCTGTCAATCACTCGCGAACTACGACCAAACGGTCAAACTAGGCAGCGCTGATCAAATATGAATTAATATTCTGTTACTGTAATGCCTATTTCTCGCCTCAAATGTTTTCAGAAACATCTTGTACTGTACTGTTTAGCTGTAAAATGAGAACGTTTGTGACCCAGCAGCCATGTTGAGATCTGTTGAGGAAATACCAAGCACCGACCACCAGCTGGAGCACAGCCAATAGGAACGCTCTCTCTCTGAAATGACCTGTGATTGGCCAAAGTCTCCCGTCACGGGTTAGATATTCTAAAACCTGAAAACAGAGCCATGAGGAGGTACATAAGTCTAGTTTTCTCTCAGAACACTTGAATTACAATATGCTGAAAGGTTATTATGGAATTTTTTTCCCGATGATACCAAAATCATACTGCCTACTGCAGGTTTAAGTACAGTAGTTACGTGACAAATATATCAACATTGACTTCTGGTTTCAAAAGTCTGGTATATTGTGACTCACCCATCCACCCTGATCTCCTCCTACTTGGTGTTTGTTGCTCTTTAAACTTCCTGGTTAACATTACCTAGATTACATACGAATTGATTTCCTGGGCTATATACGAATAACAGTGTATGTCTTTTCATAGGAACGTACCAACTAGTAGTATACGAGGACAGCCGGTAATTCCTCTAGAATATTATTGAATATTATTGTTGTTAATACTATTGTTGCTTATTTAAAATTCTACTGATTGAATCACATCTTTTTTGTAAATTTTTGTATTACAGAAAACACTCTGTTTCCCTGCCAAATGTTGTATTCAAATACAAAAAAACCTTTTCGTGAAAAGAAAAAAGGATAGCTCACTGAATCTGAAACAGAAGGTTTTCCCTTAAGCATTTTGCAAAAGGAGATATTTAAGAACATTTGAAAAAAGATTTGTTTCATTTGGTGTCTGCAAAGTTCCCGATATAGACTGACAACTCGTGCAACGTGAGGACCAAGACAACGGGAGAAAACAGGAAACAGGTGATGCCACTGACACCTAAGAACTGTTGATACAGAGGAGCAGAGGATTGTGGGAGAGGAAACTTAATGCACATGTGTTGCTGATGAGAATTAAATAGGACAAACTGACACAGATACACACATGGACACGGAAGTTCATATTCATGAACAGAGACAAACGACTGACACTTATTGAGACGTGTCTGACTGTACACATTGGTCTCGAACTTTTGCACGTCTCAGTGCAGCGATATCTGGAGTGGGCAGAGTGACAAAGTGCCGGCGCCTATATACTGGCACCCATGTGTCAGTACCGGAAAAATCTGACCTATAACTTGTCCCTCGCACTGTTCCCAGTACAGACAGCTCGTCAGCTGTCAGGTTTACCAGCCTATTTACCAGCTAAGGTGAGTATGAAAGAAGACACTGTGCAAGTGCAAACAGAGTACATAATGTGGACATACACTGGACGGACAAAGGAGATCACTGATCAGGACGGGCTTTAACACTAATCCAGTTTGTAAACATGAACACAATGTCTTTGTTTGTCGGAGATTGACATATAGCACTGCAACTCCTATGTACTGTAGCTATCCAGGAATTTAAAGGGCCACTTCACCTTAAATTAGACGGGAACTACAGTACAGTACATGTCTTTCCAAATACAAAAATCACCATAATCCTAATATCCCATTGTGAACAGAAAACTACTTTTAGCTGACATTTTCCAGCCAACTATATCTCTCTTTCGGACAAAGGAACAAACTACTCACATTGACGTCTGTGGATTACTGCAAGTAGACATATTCTATTTAGAAAATATGTTGCTGTTGAGTTTTTTGCACTTTGAGCAACACAAACTAAATGCCACAGACCTCCACTGTATTTGGGCAAACAATAACAGGTATCTCCGGTCCTCATCAAATCACATCAAAAGCACAACCTGGATTAATAAATAGCACTAAATAAGCTTTTTATTGTGCTTTGAGTGAACTGGTCCACAAAATACGATGCGCAGACATGAAAAATACTTATACTTATAGTTAACTGTCCAAACCGATTAGCTACAAACACGCTTAAAAGTGCAGTGTGTAGGATCTGGCGGCATTTAGCGGTGAGGTTGCAGATTGCAACCAACTGAAAATTCTCCTGTGTGCATAGGAGAACTACGGTGACCAACGCAAATGCGAATGGCCCTAGAACCAGGGTTTGGTTTGTCTGTTCTGGGCTACTGCAGAAACATGGCAGCTGGACCCGCTCTGTACATAAATATAATGGCTCATTCTAAGGTAACAAAAACACAACTATTCTTATTTTCAAGTGATTCTACACAAAAGAAAACATACTTATTAATATCATATTCCATTTCTGCCAATAGATCCCTCTAAATGCTAAACACTGTACCTTTAAAGCAGCATTGATTGAGTTTTTGGCCACTTGAGGGTAGTGGAACAAGCTATAAACACAACATATTATCACCTTATAAAGTTGTTATGTCAAACATGTTAACCTACAGTTGCTTATTTACACATCTAGCAGACACGATGCAACATTAGCATTCATTTGGAGTCATATAAGTCTAACATTCACTCTACTTTAAGCTCTGTTTTGGTATCATGTAGCTGCTAAATGCTCCGCTATGTTCACCAGCTAGTCGTTAACTTTGTTTGTCGTTTGTTCTGGGTAAGTCGATTTCAAGAGCTTTTTCACTGAAAACAAATGGCTGCTGCTGCTGAGACTGATGAGAGCCGTGAGATTGAATGAAAACAGTAAAGTGTCGGGAGCCGTAAAAACAAAACAATGAGCTAAAAGGCATTAAAATGCTCTGTAGATCTGATGGGAACTGCAGAGACAGGAGAAAATTGTCTCTATAAGCGTCCCCTTTCACATTACACATAGTCATTTGATCCATTGTTAATAAAAAATATTGACTAGTGCAGCTTTAAATACTATGTTCCTTTATCCCTGTGGTAAGGGGCTGTGGTATAAAGTCATAATGCACTCATGGGTACCCCATTTAGATAACAATAGACTCAGTGTGGAAAACACCATTCCTATTGTCATATTCTTAGCTTCAAGCTCTTCCATTATTTTCTTATATTGGACTCGCCACAACCACTAGATTAGGCGTCTGAAAACGTGATAGATGGCTGATAAAACTAAAGACAGATAATTACCCGACTAAAACAATCCAGCAAAATAGATTCTACAAAGGGCAATGAGGAAGAGGAGCAGGGTGATGGTTGATTGGTCCGGGTCTGGTGTTGAGGGCAGTGGGAGGTTTAACTGTGCCCTGTTGGACAATCACTGAAATCCCCAGTCAGTAAATGTGACATGGTAAGACGAGAGCCAGTGTGGTATAGCAGTACAGTTTAGGAATGGGAGTGACGCGGCCTCGCCAGTCTCACCACACATATAAAGTTACTCAGCAGGAAGACGCAGACAATACATATGTATTGTCTGCGTCTTCCTGCTGAGTAACTTTATATGTGTGGTGAGACACAGACAATACATAATGCTTATTCTAGTGCAACAAGCTGTCTGGTAACTCAATAACATTGCAGTGCAATGGCCTGGATGACATGGATCCAACAAGCTTTAGCTCAGAGCCACAATAATAGACTGTGTGACATGCAGGACAAATGTGTGCCTCAGTCTAATGGCTGATGTCGTGAGTCCGCATTTAACAATACTGTAGCTTTGCAAGCAAAAGCAGAAGTGGGGAAAGTAGCTATAAATATTTACTCAAGTAAAGTACACATTTTCAAGTACTTGGATTTTACTTGTGTACTTCCATATCTTGAGACTCCTCTACAGTTTGTACTTTTTACTGCACTTATGGGGCTTTTCCAATGGCACTTTTGGCATGAGTGAAACTATGCCGTGCTGATTTGTGTTTCCATTACCAGTTTTAGCACGCCAAATAGTGCAAAGCTGTGCCCGAGAGGGACCATCTCCGGTGTCCGGCCAAAGTTCCCCCAACCCGACTCCAAGCGGGTTGCAGTGATGTCTCACAAACTTTGCAGAAAAAGATTGTGCTTCCGTTTTGTCTTTCATAGAAATGAAAGTGTGTTGGCTTAATTTTTATTTTCACTTAATATTTTCAAACTGCAAATTACAGACCAACTTGCGATGGGATCACACCAGACGCGACACCAAAGCGGGCCAGGGGCGTACAGTGGGGGGTCAATGGCCCCCTCCATACTTCCTACCCCCCTACGTCCGGCACCCTTGCTCAGACTACACCCATCTTCGAACTCTTCATGTTGATCTCAACTACACACCACCTGCCAAATTTCATGAATGCATCTTACACAGTTGTGACGCTATCACGTTGACAAAATCTGTCCACAGACAGACAGACATATAAACACCTGGCAAAGTATTCAAAGCCACCTCTGTGGTAGTTCCCGCTACAGTAGGTGTCTGCAGGACCACAAATTGCCATGATAACTCACACACAGAGTTACAAGGTGAAAACAATACCAGCCGCACACTGTTGCAGCTGGTAAATATTGAGATTACATGCAGTCGATTCAAATCTTTAATTATGTACGTTCACTCACAGAGTATAATACCCAGTACCAAATTTACCAAATTTGATCTGTATACTAGGACTCAATTCTCATGAGCTGAACCTGCGTCGACTCCTTAAATAAGACAGACTAATAGGTGTGCCTTGTAATAGACTAGAAATGTTGGGCTCCCTGACAACAGCTCAGTGGCAGCTCTCTGATCTCTGGTGACATGTTCCAGGGCCCTGGTCCAGCTCTGGGGTCCCTGAATCATCCAGGGTTCCCCCCCCACACCACCCTCCAAATGGCATTCCTGCCCACAAAGGATTCACCATACCAACATCATGACTCGACCCACACAGCCTCACTGAGACCCAAAATAATTGCAATCAAAGGGTCCTTGACAACTTGTAAAGCCCGAAATTCTCCCAGTTCATCACCACTTGAACGGCCAACAAAGTGCCAAATACTCAGTGGTGATGCACTTTAACATGTAATTGATGACTGGAGAGCAACACACCGAGTCGAAATATATTCCTCTACTTCCTCCTCTCTATCATAATGTTTTGGTCTTTATCAGCCGGTGTATCATAGTGAGTAATAACAGGCTGCTAAGCAGAAACGATATCATTTATGCACAACTTATTTACATTTTATAGTAGCTTTTTCAATAGACCTTTTACACGGCAGACATTTGAACTTGTCATAGTAGGAAAAACACAGGTGAAACGATGGCTTAGTTCCATTAGGTGTCCCAGTAAACCGTTGTAACAGTGAGATAGCATGCACAAAACCAGCACCCTGGGGCCAGCTCACCTGAATGAAATGCAGTCGTTTAATGTCAACAATTGCACCTGTGCTTTTCCTACTATGACAAGTTCAAATGCCTGCTCTGCTCATACGATGTACAGTACATACTTGTGATGTCTGATCAAATATTCAAACCCAAGACATCATGTTTTTATAGCAGTACTATAAAATGGAAATGTTCAACATGTTTTACACAATCTAGTTATGCACATTTCCCCATAATCCACCCTGACACGTTTGGTATTTTTGGAAACCTCTGCATCATGACTAGAATTCAAATAAAGTTATATTTGAACAATGCTCGAAGTTGCAACATGCGCTGATATTGGTGGAATCACTGGGAGGTTTGGCAGGTTATTTCATATTTCTCTTTTTATGGTGTATAATTCCTCGATGCTTGAGGACGGAGGTCTGGCGCGTACAGTGACAATGGAAAGAAGGCGCATTATCTCTGCAGCTCCACCTGCTGCTGTTCTATCTGACAAATACACGTGTGTCACCACTGGCTGATGACAGTCTGTACTTTCACAGTTCAGCTGCGGCGATAACATTCATCAAGCTCTCTCTCTGTCGTGCCACCTAGGACAGACACTAATAAAATTCCTTTCATGGGATAGAGGAGCTGCATGACGTCAGCAAAGTGCGTGTATATGTGTGTGGTTGTGCTGGAGAGGGCAATTATTAGGCCTGTAAAATGTATTATACATAAGCAACACAAGTATGTGCACAGACTCTACACACCAATCAACTTTTCTCGGTTGTCGCGAGTTTGCAGCTCGCTGTCAGCGTTACGTAACATAAAGACAACTGGGCGTGACGGGACCGATGCTTGAAAGAGGATTCCGGATAAACGGTGATCTCTGACCTCGTGGAATGACTGTCAATCCCACCGTCCAGAGAACACACACAAACACATACACACAAAAACCAGCAGAGCTTAGTGGAGAATTCAAGCAGAGGATCTTATATCTCGCTCGGT
Organism: Sebastiscus tertius; assembly: GCA_916701665.1. Lineage (NCBI taxonomy): Eukaryota > Metazoa > Chordata > Actinopteri > Perciformes > Sebastidae > Sebastiscus > Sebastiscus tertius. The sequence goes on along the minus strand of CAKAOH010021690.1, from coordinate 26,552 downwards.
GTTACATCGTCGGCACAAACTGGTGGTGTAAACTTACAGCTTGCTAAGTCCAAAATTTTATTTTAACGAGGTAAACAAGCCCAAGAAATAATTGATATGAAAACTGTTAACATGACTTCAATAATTTGGTGGTTAGAGGAACCAGTTCAGGACTGCTTCAGTGCCCTTGAGCAAGGCACTAACTCTGACCTTTCAGCCTGACCTCCCTGGAGGAAGGGAAGCAAAAAGACATTTATGCAAACTTCAAGATTCCTACTGTCTAAAAATCATCAAGTCAATAAACTCTACATTACGTAGACGTACGTCTTTAATATAAAAATGTAAACATGAATGTATTCGATATAATGGAGTTCATCATTCTGTGCCATTACTTCAAGATATTTCACATGGTTGTCTTATTGTGCTGCCATTTAGTGTCTGAAGTCTTCACATGTAACCCATTTTGTGATGCAAGACTACACTGCTGAACAAATTCATGAGGATACTCCTTCTACATAGAAAACCAAATCCACCAAATCTAAAACTAGATCGTTAAAAGATACATTTTGAAATAAATGCATACATGTTTGCATAAATAAGAGTGTGAAATTCAGATAAAGGATTACAAATTTGGATAAATCAAACCAGAATGTTTATTTCTTCCTAAATGTATTACCTTAATATAATGTCTGTAATTGTTGCTTACTCTGTGTAGAATTGTCTGAATTTGTTCATTTAAACTAAATTGCATAGGAATTTGGTCAATATCTGCAACATTATTGCTGCATGATGGGCCTTATACATGTATTGCACTGTTTGTTCTGCATACAGTAGGCTAATAATATATTTGACAACAATAAGTCCAACATGATGTTCCTTGTAATGGTCCACCTAAGTGAAATTGCAAAAACATGAAAACACCTTTTTTATGTTTTTTGCAAAAATGTCAGCAGCATGTTAAGTGTTTATATGATTATTACAATTGGTGATTAATGACTAAATGAACTAAAACATGCAAGATCATCAGCAGGCTATATGGTGTTGTAATTATAAGAAAGGTGCATTTCTGTCTTGCTACCACAAGATGGCAGAAGAGGTCCACAGACCCAGGGCTAACCTGCTGATGACTACCTGGGAATTTGGAAGCAACAGGATGGCATTTTGGTGGAGGGTCACTGCCAGCTGTTCTCTGGTTGCCTTGAACCACGACCTACTAACCCCCTACACACACGCATGTATTCACACGAATCCAACTTGTCAATGTTTGCCATGTAAGATCTACTGCACATGATGACAGATTATAAACCTCACCAGGTCCAGTCATGACTTTGTGTCACTCCCTAAATCTAATTCAGTTTCATTTCATCCTGCTCTCATTCACTACCTCTGCTCTCTCCAAGTAAACAAGCCAGAAAACCTCAAGTATCACACTAATTTGTATGCTGATTTTCAACCACTTCCGATTACTGCTCACCATTTTTAATACCAATTTTTTTTCTCCTTTAAATCAGGCAGCCACTGCTTGCCATTAATTTCCCTATGAAAACTACTACTACTATCAAAAGAGCCATTTTAGGCCAAAAAAAAAAAAAAAAAGAAAATCTGTCTTGAGCCGCAAAACATTTGCAGTGAGGTAGGGGCCACATTGAGGGGGAAAAAAATCTGAAATTTCCAGAATAAAGTCACAACTTTAGGAGAAAAAAAAGTCATAATATTATGAAAATAAAGTCATAACTTTACGAGAAAAAAAGTCATAATATTATGAGAATAAAGTCATAACTTTACAAGAAAAAAAGTCGTAATATAACCAGAATAAAGTCATAACTTTCCGAGAAAAAAGTCGTAATATTATAGGAATAAAGTCATAATTTTACGAGAAAAAAAGTCGTAATATTACCAGAATAAAGTCATAACTTTACGAGAAAAAAGTCGTAATATTATGAGAATAAAGTCATAATTTTACGAGAAAAAAAGTTGTAATATTATGAGAATAAAGTCATAACTTTACGAATGAAAAAGTCGTAATATTACCAGAATAAAGTCAGAACTTTACGAGAAAAAAAGAAAATAACTTGTAAAATTACTACTACTATACTACTATACATATATATATACCAATATTACAACTTTATTCTCATAATATTACGACTTTCTTTCTTGTAATATTATGACTTTATTCTCGAAATCTCAGATTTATTTTATTTTCCTCAATGTGGCCCTAATACTCTGTCGTACCGTCGTACCATAGACCTACAATAATGATAAATAAAAATGAAAATGTAAATAAAAAAAAAAACAGTTATACATTTCCACTATTTTTTTTTTTTTTAAATCCACAGGGAGCCACTGGAGAGGAGCTAAAGAGCCGCAGGTTGCAGACCCCTGGTCTATGCACACTGATGTGTTTTGCTCGTTGCTTTGAACCGGTTTACCTCCAGTTGGTATGTAAAAACTGGAAACGGTGTTTAATAATCATATATAAAATCATTTGAATGCTGTTGAAAGAACCTTACCTTAGTGTAACCCTAACCAAATGTATCTACACACCTGACAGTTACCTAAACCACGCCGTAAAATGATGGGCGTGTCCTCTGCGCACTGCACATGCGCACATCGTGTTGCTACGTCATTCTCTGACCAGAAGCTCTATTTGTCAGAACACCTGTTACATCTGTTCAGCCAACAGTTAGCATTAAACAAGTTTAGCCTTCTTCAAGACAGCAGACAGTGTTTCTCTGACTAAAGGACTCTTCCTAAATGTTTACTCACCAGGGGAATACTGCTTCACTTCACCAAGCTAAGTGTTTGTTGTAAGTTTAGTGCTGAAATGTTTATTCGACTGAATTTGGCTCAATTTGATGCTGCCAAGCTAACCTAGCATTAGCTAGCTGTAGAGCCTGTCATCACCTTGACAACCGAAACAGTTCATTATTATAGTCCCAATTTGTCTTTGTTTGTATTATTAATGTAGTATTACATTATTGCTCTTCAGCCTGCTACTATGGCTGCTGCATCTACTTCTTTGCATTGGTACAAAATGGTGATTAATTTAATGTAGCGTGCATAAGCTTATTTTTGAACATATGCATTATAATGCACCGTTCTCTACCTGTCCACCAGACGCCCCTCTGACTTTTTCTCCTGTCCCAGTCAGCTCACTCCCACATCCAGTCACTACCAGTTGCCCTGCAGTAACCCCTTTCCCTCCAGCACCTACCAATCACCTGACCTTCCCCATCCACCTGCTCACTTGTTCCCACTTTCCTCATCAGCCCTGAAAATATTTACCCGGCCCATTTCCATTAATTCTCTACCATATTGTCAAAGTTGTGATGCTTTTGTGCCTTTATATGGTAAATTCCTGAACTCTACCAGTCTGCCTGCTTTGTCTGTATTGGGGTCCTACTGTATCTCTGTTGCCTCGCACCCACTAGCCGTCACAGAATGCATGTTTCCCCGGTGTTGCTGTCATTTTTGGAGCGTTTTTTATTGGCTCACTGTATCGTAACCTGATGTCTAGTAGAGGATACCACTGCCACTAGTGATGTAATATGACTGTTGCCTATTCACAGAATTTTCCTGTAATACTAGCATCAAGGAAAAGTCAGCATGGATGCATATTGGCACACATAGAACGCAAATTCACATTTTCAACATTGGGGAATTACTCCACTCAAAAGCATTGGGTCCAGTGTATAGGATGTGGCGGTATCTAGCGGTGAGGTGAAGAGATTGCTACTAACTGAAGCCTCTCCCCGTGTGCCAAGCCTGTTAGAGAGTTATGGTGGCCAACGAGAAAATGTGAATGACCCTCTCTAGAGCCATTTGGAGCTGAGCCAGTGTGTAGAGTGGGTGTGTACGTGGGAAATGAGTGGTGAAGCAAGAGAGAGAGAGAGAGAGCGGCAGCCATGGAAGCAAGTAACGTTATCGACTCCTGGCCCAAGCAGGAAAAGTTAACAGAGTTTGGATTGTCCGTTCTGGGCTACTATTGAAACATGGCGGTGCAACATGGCGAACTCAATGGAGAGGATCCCCGCTCCCTATGTAGATATAAACAGCTCATTCTAAGGTAACGGAAACACAACGATTCTTATTATCAGGCAGGGCTATCCCAAATACCATTTTTTGGGCTTCAAAGCTTTGGTGAGAAATATTCGAAGCTATTTGAAGCTTTGGGACTGTGGCACTATTGTACACACGCGCACCTTCACACATAGTAAACAGCGATATCTGTCTAATAAGTAATGTTGAATATGAATAATGAATAATGTTGTGGGATTATTCCTTATTTCACGGGCTATTTGGGGATTTATACATTATTATTATTTACTTGTATATAAAAAACAAAAAAGGAAACATTCGAATACTGATTTGGAGGTCGATTACCATGGCAACGGTCGAAACTTTGAAGCATTCGGGTCAGCCCAATTATCAGGCGATTATACACCAAAGAAAACATACTTATTAATATTATATTCCATTTCTGCCAATAGATCACACTGGTCCTTTAAATTTAACCTAATAGTTAAAACTGTATGTCTTTGTTTCTACCCGTCAGTGTGCTGCTGACAAGCCTTTGGATTGAGGGAAGAACCTTGGAGACAGTTTAGAGCAGTCCTAACCTCGAGCACAAATAATTTCACTTGATGAACTTGACAGCTCACCTCAGAAAGTAAGACAAGGTAAAGGCCAGCAAGCACTTACACTTGTGTGTACTTAGTGTGTGTGTGTGTTTTTGTTTGTGTGTGTATTAGGCCCCAACACTATGTCTCAGCACTGTAATGAGTTATGCAAACGGCTGAAAGTGGACACCAGCCGAGAGGCCAGAGGAGTCCAGGCGAAAACAGCACATTCCCCCGGAGTCCTCATACCAGAGCGACACAGAGGAAGAAACATGGAGTCAGGGGAGCCGAGGATTAAAAGTTTAAATAAAATGTAGGTTCTAATTCAACTTATTAAAAAAAAAACCTCATTGCAGACTCTTTTTTCTTCAATTCACACAATGTATAGATAGTCTTTGTGTGTAACTGATCAATGTCATATACAGTTAGGTGGTGTAGGAAAGTATCGATACACTTGAGTATTGCGATATTTTGTTGTGTGATACTGTATCGATTATCAAAAACACTATACATTTTTAATTAATAGTTTACATGCAAAGATTCGTAGCAGACAGTGGTTCATGCATATGGCGGTGTGTTCTTTATACTATGACCTAAAATATCACCTTGATTACAGTATCAGAATATATTGAATCGTAACCCCCGTATCATGATTCTTATTGTATTGCTCGATTCTTTCAAATAGACAGCCCGAGTCACAATACAGAACGTGTTTTTGAAGCAGAAATGCTGTAATCTATAGGAAAACTGTCTTATACTTCGGAGTAAGATGTGTCCATTAACATTCTCATCAACATTTTAAAGCCCTGACTTTAAAGTAAAGAATTTTCTCCCCCAATTTTGATCAAATTCTACCATAGAATAATTTGACAATTGTGGAGTGAGAATGTATTTGTGTTGATGTTATGGTTTTTTTTAATACTTAAGTCTTAGTTCAGGATATCTAAAGGGGTAATTTCATCATGCACCAGTAGGTAGTGGGTTAATAAATGTTCAAATATTTACATTAACCAGTGAGAAGAATGTGAGTTAGTTCTGAGTATAATAAAAGTAAACAGGAAATTCCAGTCTTTCTGTTTTAATAAAAAACTGGAAATTGTGATAGTTCTTCGTTACTTAACGTCCTATACCAAACATCCAGTTTCAGCAGAAAATTCTTCAAATGAAAGACTCGAACTACTGTATTTTTAAAATGTGATGTTTCTGTCAATTACAAGATCAAAGATAAGACAAATGCACACATTCACTCCTAAATGACCTTTGTCATTTTAAATGATTTAATCCATCACATGACTCTATCCCTGTCTCTGTTCCTCCCCCCCTCCTCTATTTGTTTGTGTGCTAATTTGGTCAGAGCTATGTGAGTGTGAGAATCTGGAGTAAGAGAAGCCCTTGTCACATTAGTCATGCTCACGCACATTAACACAAGCTACAATTTACTCTGTATAAGCCTCACATAAAACCATTTGTTTGTCTGCTGTATGTTCCTGGTGTAAGACATGCATAAAATTGATCTTCTTTTCTTCATTTTGATGATAAAGTTATACGTTTTAAGACAAAACGTTTATCACATCAATTATCCACATAACTTTTAACAGTTGAACCCATATAAGTGACACAAAACTACAAATACAGAGACTGTATTGTGTGCAAAAATAAAATGTAAAATGGTCAAATCGTCTCTGTTGCATGAATACAGACAATAGAGCATATAAAGAGGAGCTCAGTCTAATGTCAATCTTATAAGCCCACAGAGATTCACAGAAACGGGAGCTTTTCTGCCTGGTTAACATTTCACTGACACTGTCACTTTGTTTTTCGCAGGATGCTGCAGGCTGGCTTTTTGTGTATAAACCTGGAGTTGAAGAAGAAAATCCTCCCAGTTCAACTGAAGATGCTCCCACGTGTGTTCAGGTTAGTGAATGAAACCTAGCTATAGAAATCGAGTTTCAGGTAAGGAATGTTAATTAGCAATCAGCTGAGGAACAGGGTTGTTTCAGCACCTTGGACAGATCTCACTTAAACAGGATTAATCTGTTCTACACCCAGGTTTCTTCAAACTTGACTTTGAATCCCCTCAGATCCGTCTGATCCGTCTATTTATCACCATTTTATTCACATTAAAACCACTATGACATCTCCACATGTTGACACATTTGGACTAAACTGTCCAGGGTAGTAGAAATGATAAATAGAGTTATAAATCTAGCGGTAATAAGCCCACTGTCAGCGGAGACAAGAAGACTAATAAAAATATTGAGCTGACACTGACAGGCTTTAACTGTTCAAAGCATCGCAGCTCTCACGCTTTATGAGGAGTCAATTACATCTGCCTCCTGCTAAATTATGTTGACATAATAAACTGGTTGTTACTGAACACGGTATGTGTAGCCTAGAGGGCACAGGCTTGTCTGGATGGAGTGGTGGAGCAGTTAAGTGCTATTGGACAGAATTGAGATGTCTCTGCTGGTGACAACAAGTGTGTGACGCATGTCAGGTGACGTTGTGTTTTCCACTGACTGTCCCGTGCTCACACACTGGCTACAGATGGATGCGTCACCTGCCAAAAACTATTGTTGTTGCATTGTTTTGTCAAAGCAACATGTTCAGTTCACGTCATCAGTTCAACCTAACAACAAATTCGATACAGATGCCAGAGATACCTCAGGTGATTGGTTTTATTGCCAGTATACAGTAAATTCCTGGAAAACAGCTGTAGTCCGTACACACAGACCGGATTAGTCAGAAATGCTCTACAGGGGAAGATCAGTTCTGAAACATGTTCACATCACCAGAAACTCCTCTTCTCGGAGTGAAAGCAGAAACTAGGCCGCCCACAGATAACACCGGCATCGCTTAGCTCAGATATTCCAGGGTCTTCTTTCCAAAGTCAAAGATATGATAATCGAGCCACCCACATGTAATCAGTTCCACTAGCCAGAGCTTTGCTATGAAGTATGGAGATCTAAATGCAGCAAAAAAATTATACTTTTGCTGTATTATGATTTAGAAAGTAATCAGATAGCGCATATATCTTCCAATGCTTCCAATCCTTGAAATCTGTTAATTTATTATCACTGTAATAGAAACGTTTTTAATTCCGACCTTTATCTTATTTAAACTCCACAAAAAACGTCTTTGCAGAGAAAAAAATGTACAAAGTCTGACGAGCTGACGAGAACCCGTTGATACATTTGTGTCCAGGGTGCTCATGATTCAGATTTGCATCTAAATGCACGTTGTGGCACACAGCCACCAGATTTTCTATACAAATAAGTGTAATATTTCATGAACAAAATAGTGAAAATGTGCAAAAGAAATGCCCCTAGTTGAAATGTTAACAACTCCGTTAAATGGATGGATCCGGATCCAGACCAAAACCTCAACCGATCTCACGGGAAGGCGTGTAAATAGCACGACATTACAAGGACAGTTTGCATGTCACGAGGACGCATTTTAGGATTTTACGCATGTCATTTGTACGCCACACAACGAAACTAACACGGTAACGTCCGCAGTAAGGTTCAGGCAACAAAACCACTTAGTTAGGTTTAGGAAAGACTTCATGGTTGGCCTTAGAATAAGTATGTAAACTAAGTAAAATACGTATGGAAACAATGTAACATTAGTACGGAATGGGCTGAAAACCTAGTCACTCGTTCCTTGTTCTATGGCCTAACTCTCTGCCAAACTTCATTGTAATCTGCTAACAGGTTTTGCTATCTAACAGACGAACAAAACCGGAAGACACAACTTCTTTGACAAATGCAACAAACAACAGCTTTGGTCAAATCTGTCAAAGTGACAGGAAAAGAAACTGTCTAGTTGGCATGACTTTGGCATTAAAGCAGCATTAGTGCGGGTGATAATGTGAGAACATCCATTACTTAATTTCCGGTTCATGCAGGCCTGCAGCTTGTCGGGCTCAACCTTAATCCTCAACATGACAGCTGAGTACAATAAACAAAGATTTGTTGATTTCTCCATTGTACTATTTATTCAGATTGAATGAACTTCTGGCATCAAATTCACCTGTTCATATGTAGCTCTGGTGCACAGACCCTCTCTAGTTGTGTTACCTGTATGTTTGCAGACGGTGTGGTCCTTCCCCTCTTCTTGGCAGAGAATAATTTCCACAGCCGTCCCCACAGGAAAGTGGCCACCAGACACATACTCCCTAATATCCAAATATCTTTATCCCTTAGGAATTTCTCCATGATAGAAATCTTCCTCTTCCTGTCCCTGCTGTCGGCCTGCACAGGCAGTCTGTCTTATCTCCTCTCTGCCGCCTGTGGCGAAGGAGTTTCAGGTGGCGGGCAACAAGTTGTTGACATGGGGCGAGACAGCGGGCGTTGATTATGAAATAGTCGGGCTCCTGTGGCTCTGCATTGAATACTCAGTCTCTTGCTCACTAGAGACTCGGAAGAGAACAGGAGTCTGTGCTGTTAAGCCGCCTGCCCACCAAGCCAACCATTCACCCGTCACCCGGCTTCCTTCCTGCCTCCCGCCCTGGGACCTAAAAGGAGAGAACATGCTGTCTCTGAGACGAGAGCGGGACAGGTGGTGTTGGGTTCAGGGTGTCGTTGCTGTACGCAGAATCACATGCTGGTATGTTAGTGAGACCCCTGCGGTATCCTTTAACTTCAGACACAGCACTTCATGCATGCGTGCATACTCCTCTAAGTATATCAGTCAGGCAATCGCTTTTGCCTGTTCACAAATGGACACAATTGTGTCGTGTACATGCATCATTGCAGATGCATACAATGGCAAATGTGCAAATAACAAACACCTGCATCTGTGTGGTGCTAAGTTTATCCGTTCTGTGGCCACTTGTGGCACAGGGTAAAACAAGAAGTGAAGTAGTTGACTTTTGCTATGTCCACACCGTGTGAGAGAAAAGACGACTTCTAAATGTTATTGTCCATTAATTGTATCCAGTATACAGCTAAATGTTTGGGTGCGTAAAAAAATAATTTACGCTCTTGCGAAGATAGAGAGGGAGGTAAAAATAAATAGCAAAATTCTGATATTAAAAATGAAAAAATAAACACAAAAACACTCCTGTTCCTCTTATGTATATTCAGTAAACCCTAGACAGAGATGTACAGATCCACTCCATTTGTGCTGTCAGCAAAGGACTGCAGAGTTTCCTTTTTTCGACTTTAAGTGCCTCTGTGTGTGCGACAGCTATCTGTCTGGATGGTGGCTGATGAGTTATACTGGATAGTGGAATGAGACCGCTGCAGTCAAGCAGATCAGATCCCTCCCCATGCCCTGCCCGACTTGTAGGTTAACAGTTTGAAGGACTTTTAACCTTCATGCCTTTACAAATTTCTTCAAGAGAAGATGAGCTATTTTCTGTGTCCTCTGAAATGATCTATGTTGATTAATAACCTCAGGAAATCATATAGAAATATGTACACTCCTCATTTTGCTTACCTTCAAAGATATACACTTTTTTCTTTTCACACAAAAAAATCTATATAAGTGGCAACTGAACTTTAATTATCTTCACTTACTATCCCACTGTAGAGAGTGGCAATTGTTATTGGTCATTGGCATTTTGATCTAGAAAACAGCATCATTCTATGAAAACGTACACATTTCATATTTTAGATAAAAAGTTATAAAACGTTTTTTCAGGCAGCCATTTTTAGCAGGTTGTCAGAAAATTTGCTTTAGTTTTAAGATTGTGCAACAATCCAAAGTAAGCTTGATTTACTGTAACAAGCAGCAACAGGTGTAGGGCGGGTTAAAGGATCAGAGGGGTTACAGAGCAGGACCCCTGGGAGGGAAAATATTCCCCAGTGGGAATCTGAGGAGAACCTCTGCAAAGAGCAGGGCTGGAGTTTGTTAAAGGGCGCGTCCATCATTTATTTATGTTTTTTTTTTAGGTTTTTATAGCATTCTGTACCTTCCCAGTGGTGTTTCTTATGTATTCAAACACTAAAATGTTGGTCAAAGTATGTATGTTTTAGCGTCAAAATACTATTTACCCAAGCCCTTCTAAAAACTTCTTCCCACGTGACCTGATGTTGGTTTTCTACATGATGACACTGCTACATATACAGTATATATACATATAGTCAGTGTATTAACATCACATACAGTAACTTAGGTGGTGGTTGGCATGCTCCCAGTCCGTAGAAGCAGACGGGAGTACCGGCACGGAAGCTAAGCAATATACTGCTGTGGACGCCACGTTAGTTCGGATCTGAAAGTCACACAATAACACAAACAAACTAACTGATCGATGCAGCGGTAAACTAGCAACTCCCGTGTTCCGTTAAGTAAAATTACTGTTTTTGTGAATGGAGTCTGGTGGCTTTGAAGACAGCGATATAACGACTTTAGTTTCTCGTCGGAAAGGGCTGTCTGATGGCAAGGTAAAGCGGTGAAAATATTCTAAATGTAGCGTGCACGTAAACTGATATGGATTTTTTTAGGTGTCTAAAATACGTTTTTCTGCTGCTCCCTTCCACAGCCGCTTTACCTCGTCATCAGACAGCCCTTTCTGACGAACTGAAGTCGTTATATCGCTCTCTTCAAAACCACCGGACTACATTCACAAAATCAGTCATTTTACTTCACAGAACGCGGGAGTATACATACAACCCCACTTGAAAATATCTGAACTAACCCTTTCAGTTATTTGACTCAGCTAGTGTTAGCATTCACATTTTTCATAACCTTACTCATTAGCTTTCTTTGGTAACTTACGTCACTGCTTTTCGCTAACAGGCGTTTCCATTTTAATGGGGATTTTTATTTGAAAAAAAAACAGAAAAGAATGCGGATGATTTAATGAAGCTGGTGGATCTGGTGGCTGACCTGCAGGTTTGTAAAGTGTGGAACAGTTTGTAGTAGTTAAACTATGAAGGAGGATGGAGAACAGAAAGGCGGGGAGGGAACAGAAGGACAGGTGGTGGGACAAAGGTGCAACTGAGGTCAGAGTTCAGAGAGGGAAGGTGAGAGTTATTCGCTGGGCACTACTGTATGATCTTAAATTACATTTGGTGCCTCCCACGTTATTGGAACATTTCCCTCAGCGCTCCCTGGTGGTCACTTTCGAAAGCACCACTGATTTATAGTTGGACAAGACAAAAAAGAAATAGACCAAATCTCCAACATTATGTAAAAATGCTAACAATGCAAACACTTTTCTCCACTTACAGTCGAGGCTTACGTACCACAAAACGTACCACCTTGTACACTCTGCGTTTAGAAAAAAAACATTGAACTCCATACTGTATATTAAATAACTGTGTTCTGTATATTTAACACAAATATAGATTTTTTTTTCATTTACAGATGGACATGTCCAGATTTATGTCTTTCTTAATGTCAATCACACCCAGGTGTTTAAATATAGACTTTCCTCAACGTCAACATTTATTTACATTCATAACAATTAAATAGTATATATTAATAATATTATTATTAATAATCTTAACAATTTAAGATTACCTTCAAATAGATAATTTGATCAGACCTCGCTGGCCACATAGTTGTTCTCAATTCTCATATGAGAGTGCAAGTCCTCTGTATTCATTTTTTTTCAAATGAGCAAAGCAAACTGGCCCGGGGCCGCCATCTTGTGGCATCTAGATCTGTGTGCATTGACCGTTCATGTCAGTCTGTGGTTTAGTGTGTGTGTGTGTGTGTGTGTGTGTGTGTGTGTGTGTGTGTGTGTGTGTGTGTGTGTGTGTGTGTGTGTGTGTGTGTGTGTGACAGGCTGTGAGTTGAGGAGGTTCAAACAGACAATAAGAAGCATTAAAAGATCTACAGCTCCCTCTAGCGAGCTTGCTGTATTCCAGCTGTCAGGGCATGTTGTGCTTGCCAACAGGTGCTGAGAACCGGAATAGTGTTTGCAACGGTTTATTTCAGTTCCCTTCTTCCCCCTCTGTGCACAGACTGCTGATTGTGGCTCAGGTTCAACACATTGCAGTATTGCCATCAGGGGGCACAACATTGTTACAGAGACAGTCATCCTCCTGTAATCTCACTCCCATAAATGCCAGCTGTGTGATGGACCAAAAAAGTCTAGCCAGTGGTTAACTCAGTTGCTCATTAATTGATTTTTAGTTTGCAATATAAAGAGGGATTAACAAAAGATTTAGATAACCATATTGGTGTTTTTTGTTTGAGCCTATTTCTTTTTACAAATCTCATACTTTTTAGTACTGTTGAATATTTTTCATTGCATGCTTTGGAAAGCAGTAATGTATGCTAAAGTTTTAGGAAATGGCCTAAACACGCGAAAAGTGTGGTATGTTTTTTCGACAAATGACCATGTCAAGATTTGATCAAGTAGGTCCAATTTAAATATGGCAGCAGGGTGGCAGAGTTCAACTGTCTAACCCAAAATACCCAAGTTAAAGGGACTGTTTGTAACTTTTTAAGCATATAAATAAATAAATAAAAATCGCATATGCGCGCTCGTGTGTGGCCGGAGTCACTGCCCCTCTGCCTGCTTGCCTTCACTCACACAGCGTGCGCGTTCTTGCTGTTTCGCTACACCTCTAGGCGTGAATGCGCGCTCACGCCACACTGCAGAAGAGTTAGTTTAGCTCTGAGAATATCTAGTGAATGTACACACAGTGGACGTTTGTGCAGAAATAAATGCTGCAGCTTCACCAGACCAACAGAGGTTTTCCGTGTCTTGTGAAGTTCCTGCCTCAGCCCCGGAGGCTGAGGCAGGAAAAGCCAACACTAGGATCAACAGTGATTCATGGAGGCTTCATCTGGTCAGCTAACATTACTGCCATGCAGCTGAAATATAGAGTGATATTGTGGTTTTAGCTGACGTGTATCGCCTCACTGTTTTGAGCGATGCTCGTTCATGTCTATTTAGAGCGAGCAAGCGCGAGCCTGACGCTGACTTTCATTGACTTAACGGCCACAGGTGTTTCTGTTAACAAGCAATTCTGAGAGTTACAAATAGTCCCTTTAAGTGTCAAGTATCACTTGGTAAGAATTTATTCTACTAAGTGTCCTTGAGCAAAAAACTAAAGGAGGAAGGTTAAAAGGAAGAACTGGGGAGTCACAGGAAAGTTTTTTGTTTCCGGGAATCACAGATTTATCTGATCAACCCCAGTTCTGGAGAGCATTAGTTCTATGTGGATGATGAGAGTGAGGAGAATAAAGGCAGCGTATGTTACCTGCTGGCTCCCTCCCTCCAGCTCCACGTGTTTGAGCTCCCAGAAGCAACGCATGGTCTCCACCTTCTCCAGGTGCCGGTAGAAGGCCAGTCGGCCCAGACGAAGGCTGTTGCTGCGGTTGCGTATGGCCTTCAGCCCCTCCATCTTTTCAACGATGGGGGACATGGGGATCGGCGGCGGTACGGCAGATGATGGGAGTTTGACATTTTTCTTGCCAGAAACAGACTCATTGCACTGAGTCTTCTTGTCTGACCTGAAATTACAACATGCGGTTTATTAACTTCAGTCATTCAGAATATATCATTACTTTTACAATGAATCGTTCAACACAACAGCTGTGCATTATGGATTAAAATCACAGCTGAAATAATTAGTCAAAGCAGTTAGTTAATCGAGAAAATTAATTTTGAAAATCATTCTTTTACATCTTCTATGACACAAAACGTCCAAAAAAAGTTGGTTTTAGCTTCAGAAATGTGAGAATTTGATGCTTTTTCTGGTTTAAATCTTTGTAAATTTAACATTGGGCTTCTGAAAAATTGTGATGGGCTACTACTAAAAGATTTTATTTGGGTCTGTGTAGTCTTTTATCACAATTAGAACTGAAATCGAGTCGGCACTCGTTCTAGCAAAAATGCTAAACATCACCAGTTTCTAGCCCCTTTTGATTTTCTTTGTCTTATGTGAAAGTGAACTTAATATCTTTGTGTTTTGGACTGTTGATTGGACAAAACAAAGCAATTTGAAGACCTTAAACTTTAGGAAACTGAGATGGGCATTTGTCACTATTTTCTGTCATTTTATAGACCAAACAACTTGATAGAGAAAGTAATGTGCAGAATAATCGATAATTTAAAAACGTTGATAATAAAAGTAATCTTAAATTACAGCCTTGTTCAATTAAGAAATAATCTATAGATAAACAAACCAGAAGGGAATGTCTGTTTTTGGCTCGCAGTGAATCAAATACCTAAAAAAAATCAATGAATTGCATCACATTGATGCAAAAATCCTTTAACTCCAACACTGCCATAAATCAGTCCTGTTCACTGGTTTGCAACATTGCTTCCACTTACCTAATGCAACCAGTGAAATTAAAGAGATCCCTGCTTTGGTATAAACACTATAACAAAATCTCTTGCCTTATGTAATTGCCCAACATTAATCTGAACTGTTGAAACAGCAGTGCGCACCATATGCTTTGATGCAGCCCTCCTGTGGACAGCAGCATCTCTGATCCAAGTGGGATGACTGATGATGTGATGGAGATAATCGCTCTGACGCCTGCTGCCGACAGCTGGCTTTCTGCTGCGCTCTACCTGTTGAGCCTCTAGGGGAGTCATGGAATATCACTGGAGATATTTATACCTCCAGAGTGAAAATGTCCTGCCTTTGCTTGACAATTACAAAGGTCAGAGCAGAGGGGCTGTAGTTTCAGCACAGTGCATGAGTCAGACTGTATGTAGCAGCCAGGGCTGTTCTTCAGCATCTCAGGGTAGGATTTCAACTCCAGTGCTAAAACCAAGAGAGTGGCCAAGGATGCACCTGTCACTGTTATTTATGTTGGCCTTTTTATTTACATATTCTATAATTGTTCTTTACTGTTTATTTATTATTCTATGGATAGGAGGAAATGGGTTAGGGCTGCAGATGCACCAAATGTGCAGATACATGTTGTTAATTAAATGGTGCATGGCACAAGGTAGATGATTGTTTATCTGGAAAATGTCTGGATAAAGTCTGAAAATGTAGTATGAAGTTGTGGGTCAAAAAGAATCTCTAAGGGATTTTACTCACAGGGCAGATGGTAGCTTTTTAGGCGATTGAACGTTCAACATGAATATTTGTGCAAACTCATTATCACACAATAAATGTACCCTGCAGACCACATTACACATCATAACAAAGCTCTCTCAATAATTACATTCCTCATTTGTCATGTGTTGCTGATGTTTATAAAGTAGGTGCCAAAGTGACCAGACTTCACTCCATTATAAAGTCAATTACTCTACTTTTCTACTTCACTACATGCATGTGAGGACTGAAGTAGGCTAATTTTACAGATTAAGATTTTTCACTGAACAGAAGATACAGTGAGCTCACAAAATGCTGTTGTTCAGTAAGATGTGAACTGTATATTTCTAAAATGTTAATTTCTCAGAGACAATGAAAAATACATCCTTGCTGCAGCATGATGCGAATGTATCCAAAATGAATTTTCTCAACCTGCTGTGTAGCATGTAATCTTACCAGCTAATCTGAATGCACAGAAACCCCTTAACTGTTCCAGGCACATGTTCACAATGGCTATGATATTTAAGTATATTTTACTTGTAATACATGTGATTTTTTGTTTTCTAATAATACATTTGAATGTAGACGTTTTATTTATTGTATTTTTACATGTATTACTGATTTTACTTAGTAAAGGAGCTGAGTACTTCCTCCACCACTCACTGTGAGAGACAACAGTTGTCTCAACACATTCTCAAATCTCATCACAAACTGCCGCTTTGTCACTCCCCTTGGCGTCACTTTATTTTTGGCATCAAAACCACTATAGGTACCCTTGGCGTCACTTTAGGATTAGGCAACAAAACCAATTAGTTAGGTTTAGGAAAACAACTTCATGGTTGGGCTTAAAACTACTATGTTTGTGAAGTGAAAATGAAACTGAACGTTGTGAACAGGGGACACGAACAAACATCTGATTGTAAAGTGAATGCGGGACACAAACAGTGGTATCTTGGATGAAAGCCTTGTGTTTGTTGGACCCAACCACCTCAACTCCCACCCGCCCTGTGTCTCTTTTCACTCTCGAAACTACGTGTCCATACTCTCGGCCCATTTTCTCTGAACGTTTATTGTTGCCACGGATGGGTTTATATTGTAATCAATGGATTTTACGTCAACATTTGACGTACTAAAGGACTGGTTGTCTGACCTGACCACCGCCCAGCTGGTTTCTTTAAAGTTGGGGCCTTTAAAGAACTCTCATGCCTGTTTTGACGGTGTCGGCTGGCTCTGGGGAGCCCTGATGCTCCTTGTCAGCTGGGTGACCCTGGGTCACTCACTTTAAAGGGCTTTATTTTGGGTGCTCTGTAGTACAGGGCGAGGGTCAAGGGGCACACTATCACCAGAAATGGAAACGCCCATCAGTGAAAAACCGTTAGGAGGCAGGAGCTGTCACACTGCTGCCAGGCAGACAGGAATTAAAGCTGAATAGATTGCTTTCCATTGTGGTCACTGACTCATTGCAGTTGTCGCTTTAACCTCCCCTTACATAAGGGGTATTGTGTATGGCATGTGTCTGTGTCTGTGTTTTATGTGTGCATGCATGCTAGTAGCAAGTGTGTCACTGTCCAGGCAATGCTGTAGTTTGTGTATGTTTACTTTGCTTGGCGGCCCTTAGTAATCCCCCTCTATAAAACTTCAGGGGGGTTCCTATCTGTCTTCTCCATCATAATCCTTCCATGTAACTGATAGGAAGACCCCGCATTTGTCTCATAACTCTTAAAGTAGCAATGAATCATGGAGACCCCCGAGGACTGTGTGGGTGTATGTTTAGATGAGTAAAGAGCCAGAGAAAGCAAGAAGGGGAGGGGTTGGCATCGTTCAAATCCCCCTAAAATGCCAAATGTGCTAAAAGCTCAAAGTGATGAGAGGGAACATCACTGTGCAAACTTGCCCACGGGAATTAAATATCCCAAAATCTATTTATACTGGCTGTCAAAAGGAATTAAAAAAACATGCACGATAAGTGTTGATCATGACAGAAATGCTAATTGGAGGGAGCGGCATCAGGATGTTTTTTAAAAATCATTTCACATGTTTAGGACTGGGTCCAAATGCTGTACATAGCATAGACTGTATAAGAAGTGGCTATAGTCATCGTCACGTCACCCAGTAGTTAGTGGACTGTCATTTCGAAGCCTTGAGTTCGGCATTAACATCGGCTAAAACATCTCAATTGCCCCCTGGTGGCTGGCTGCATTATAAGTTATGAACCCCGCCACCTCCATGTTAGCAGATGGGACATGTTCATTTTTCTGATAAGTTCGGTTTTAACTAGTTATTTGATGCTATAAAGGGGGTGAGATGTCATGATTGACAGCTGTGATTGACAGCTGCTCTGAGTGAAGTAGTCACGGAGCCGGAGGCTCAGGAATTGTACGATGTAACTTAAACTTACCATAACTGTCACGAGTCTGTGTAATAGAACATGTGATCATAAATGTAGCTATATTATGGTTAGTTGTTGTATCTTTCTAGCCATGGTGCTAATGTAGCAGCTAGGTGGCTCACGGTAGCGAGCTGCGACCATGCTCGGCTAGTGATTGGCTCGGGCAGGTGTGTGGGCGGGACCTCAATACCTTGGCTCCAGCTCCCCCATCACTGCTGCGCAGACTCTCGCTCCAAATGGCATCAAAATCTCAAGACAGCAGCTCCAATATCCGGTGTATTTTGGCTTCACTTTTGTACAGTGGGAGGAAGTGGAGATGTGTTGTCCATCTATATATACAGTCTAATGTCAACAGCTGTTCACAGTGAGAGGTTTGCTTTGTACTCTTTCCAGACTTTAAAAAAACAACCCCAGATGACCCTTGTTTGTGTTGGTAGCTATCTTTATAGCTCACAAGGTAAAACATGTAGTGTGCAAACTCATTATCCCAAAATATCTAAGTGTCTTTACCCTAAAAGTATAATTTTACAAAGTAGAGTTAATGACTGTAAGAATATGTTGATGTAATGAAATGTGAAATAATCACAGATTTTGAAGTGGCAGGTCATCTCCACATTTGAAATGCGCTATAAATTACGTCATTTTATCTGGCACAGCAATCGGTCCTCTCAGCCTTGATCAGGCCCGGTGTAGAATAACAAGCCGGGCTTGAATATTGCACAATGAGTCAGACTGAGCTACTCCTGCCCATGTCAACATTTCATGTAGCTTATTCAGAAATGAAAATCTAGAAATCGTCTCAGCTTCTGCTTTGTGTGTATCCGCTGCTAGGTAAACAGACGTTGCAGTCGCTCTCAGCTGAGATAACATTAAGTGGCGGGGGGCGGGGGGGGACGCAGAGTCTGCTGCATGCATGTTTTCTCGTGTTGTGTTCACGTGTGTGTGTGTATCAGTGTATACACTAATGTAAAAGTGTGTAAGTAATCACACTGCTGGGGTTTGTTTGTTACATGTGAGCACGGTACAGGAACGGCAACAGGACAGATTAGGGGTCTTTTTTAGGTACCAGGCCAGGACAGACGATCTAGTCCCAGACAGCCTGAGTGGGAGGGGCGGCCTCGAATGGACAGTCTTCACCCCAGGGTGCTATCTCTCTCTCAGGGGCCTCTGCTGTCCTGGTTTAGTAGTCGCATGGAAACAGCCATCAAAGCCTATAAACCATAGGAATGTGGGGGAGGTGTCTCTGTGTGTGTGTGTGTGTGTGTGTGTGTGTGTGTGTGTGTGTGTGTGTGTGTGTGTGTGTGTGTGTGTGTGTGTGTGTGCATGTGTGTGTGTACAGAGAAGAGAATAGAATAGTACACAACATTATCAAATACAATAAACACATAAAATATGAAGTCAAAAGACTTCTAGAGGGGCCTCAAGATCTAGATCTCCAAATTCAATCTGCTAAACTCTTCAAGTACAACCTTGTTCACCAGAAAAAAAAGGACTGTGCAAAGTACTGCACATATTTCCCAGCCCGCACTCCTTCATCAGAGAGGATACTCAAGTGGCCACAGCCGCTTCTCAAATTAATAGGCATCATATTAAACGTGTCGACGCCGACACGATAATATCAAGTGATCCACAGGGATTGTTTTTCCCCGTCTAAACTCGACATTCCCTCCTTTCCAGCCTGCCAGCTCGCTGCAACTTTCACCGCGGCTGTCGCCAAGTCATGATCAACGTATCACCGCCATAGCTCTCTGGAGTGCCCGATGCAAATAGTTGGACTGAGGAGGTTCTCTTCGGACAGGGCCAAAGCCAAAGACCCCAGGCGACCTTGAAATTCTTCTGTAAGTGCCATATACAATAAACAAAAAAACACATACACAGACATATGATCACAGCAACTCCAAGAAAATGCACCAACTCTGCATCACACACTGTACCTTGTGCGCACAAATGTGCCGCTTTTGCACACATGTGCAGAAATGTACAGTATGCACAGATATATGCACTCATCTGTGCCCCAACAGACTTATTCGGTGCCCACAGCCCCTCCAATCAGTCACACTGACAACAACTCGCCAACCTCGGCAGAAGAGTGTAACTGTAGAACTTCCACTCAATGTACTTTTCCATTTCGCCAAGAACAAAGCAGAGCCCTTTTTTTAGTCCACAGCAGATAGGGTTGCATTCTGCTTTGCGACGAAATGATGTATGAAGCGGCATCGAACCTAAAATAAATTAAATGATTCTCTTGCTTATTTTTTATTGGGAAAAATAGATTCTTGTTTTTGCCCAGTTTGTTGAGCTACTGCACATAAATGTACATCATGACACAACCCTGACAGTGTGATATAGGAGGTCTTTTTTTGAGAAGTTTGAAAATGATAATGCCAAGGCGCGCCTTGGTAGCCGAGTGGTAACAGTGCACTCCACATAACCGCGACGTCACGGGTTCGATTCAGATCTTGGGACCTTTGTTGCATGTTATACTTCTCTCTCTCTCTCCCATTTCTACACAGTCCTCTGTCAAATAAATGTGAAAATCTCCCCCCTCCCAAAAAAAATCTTCAAAAATGTAAAATTTCAGGTTGTTTTGTTTTTGTCAAATATTAGTTCAGACCAAGCCCAGAGTACATGTGTGCTAAATAGATCAGTTTGCCGGGTAACTTGACAAGTGGCACCTTGCACTGTGACGGTAACTGATACCACAGGAAGAGAAGGTGTTAGAATTCATAACATGGTCATCATGCAAGTTTAAGATTGCTTTGCATTTCTGAGGAATAACACGAATATACCGTGCAGGCAGGTCAGAAGTGTCTCTTTAACTATTCCAATTAGGGACAGTGAAAATATGCCAGAGTTGCAACAAAAGACTCACCCTTGGTAGTTGGGCACATTGGCAATCACCAAAACCTTCTTCTCCTTTCCTCCCATGTCTCTCATGGGTGTGATGGAGTCCGTCACTCCAGGTTTCCCCTCTTCCTCTGCCGGTTTGTGTTTTTAAGTCCAGGTGCTGGATGCTCTCTTGTTCCCTACACACACCAGACAGCTATTGGGAAAATTGATCCAGTGTGACTGACAGACAGACAGATGAGGAGAGACAGCTCAATGGCAAGCTCTGGCTGCTTGTGGCTCTCTGCAGTGGGAGCCACGGACGCCGAGGGATAAGCACCAGAGGGGGCGGGTGAGGAGAAGAGAGGGTGTATGGGAGGGGGGTGAGGGGGGGTCTGCTCTGGGACGCAGGGACCACAAGCACGGACAGAGCGGAGGAAGTGTTCCAGGGAATGTGGCTTGTTATAATGGAACGAGTGGCATGCCAGAGTGCCATGTGTCTCTGCAAGAGGAGGGATGAAAGACTGGGAGAGGGAGACAGATACAGCCTGGGGGAGACTAGGGGGGGCTGAAATAAGGAAAGATACAGAGTGGGGTTTTAAAAAAATACTCTCCTTGTTTGTTGTACTTGAGTTTTAAATCATCTTATGAAACAAGAAAACCTAAGGAAGCCATTGGTACCAACCATTTCACACTAGCTTGTCGAGTAGGAGGCGAAATAACGCTCCAAACGTACGCTAAATTTCAGCGATGAAAAACCGTGTGCTGACAGCTGTTGTTGCCTGTTGAGCCTGATTTTGCCATGTTATGATTTGAGCATATTTTTAGCTAAATGCAGTACCTGTGAGGGTTTCTGGACAATATTTGTCATTGTTTTGTGTTGGTAATTGATTTCCAATAATAAATATATACATACTTTTGCATAAATCAAGCCAATTTGCCCACTCTCATGTCGATAAGAGTATTAAATACTTGACAAATCTCCCTTTAAGGTACATTTTAAACAGATGTGATTAAAATGTGATTAATTTAAGATTAATTACGATTCAATATTTTAATCGATTGACAGCCCTAATTTAGACCTGATTGTTTCTGGGGGTCCATTTGAAAACAGTGGAAACAAGCTGTTAACACAACATTATCGCCAAGTTAATATGGCAATATCATGGAGTAGCTATGTCTCCGAAAAATAATGCACTGTAATTTGTATATATCCCACGAAATCAATTTGTATGTAATCCACACAATCGTGAACCAGGAAGTAAAAAGAGCGAGAAACGTTGCGGAGGGAGAAGGTCGGGGTGGATGGGTGGGTCAAAAAAACACGGGACTTTCAATGAAACAAGATGCTCCAGCCTTTCACAGTGTTGTCTCATAATCATCTGTTGTGTTTATCACCATCATTTGTTGTTCCATGACCTTCCCATTAGTGAGCTCAGTCTTTAGTCCTGACACTAAATCCTCCCTCTCCCCTCTGTCGCCCTCCTGTCCCTCCACCTTCTCTCTCTCTGTGCTAATTGGTCTCACCGGTGCCTGTTGCTGTAAGGGTTTAACAGCGCTTTGCATCGGTCCAAAAGTGTCGCCCCGGGGCCAAATGTGTTGTCTTCCACTTGTGCTATATTTAGCTCACGCTCAATTAGATTATCTTGGGATAATAGTAATGTGTGGCAAAGGAAATGAGACAGCACAGGGTATTGTCACACTCTGTGTTATGCCCTGTGTATGTCACAAAAAATGCCAACAAGACGAGTTGCAGCTACAGGAACACTCAAAGCTGCAGCTTCCATGAACAGCTCCATAACTCACTGAGAGATAAGATAAAGTGTGCCAGACACTGTTGTTCAGACCTAAAAAGCAACATCCTGTATAATGACGGGAAGAGCCGAGAAGTCTGCATCTGTAAATAGAATAAAACAAATATAAAGCAAACAAATGATAACACAGTTAAACAAACAGCTGCTGGCTGACCTGACCACCACCACCTGCCTTCACGCCCCACCGTCTAGTTTAAACAGGGCTTTCAAGAACCAGCATGTCTGCTTTTACCACACAGCCACAAAACACCTGTTATTCATTTATACCATGATATACCAAAAAGACCATGGACTAAAAAAAAACAACTCGTCAAGAGGCAAATCTCCTTTCAATAAAGTGACTCTATTACATTTAAAATTGAGTTTATTAAGGTCAATCAAGGTAAATTACATTGACAATTATGTGGTAATATAATTTGTAAAATGAAACAGACCTTTCTTTAAGCTGCTCTTATTTCATGTTTTTATATTTCCAGTTTTGTGCAATGTAAAGAAAATTTGGGATTTTACTTATCCAAAACTTTTTTTATACAATTTCAAAAATATATGAAAAATACTTGTTCTTCAAAACAGAAAGGAATTAAAAACTAACACTACAAACAAACAAATCTTGCGATCACACGTTGTACAACAGAGCCATGTAACACAATTTCCCAGACAGGAAGTCATGAAGCAGACACACTGGCTGACATGCAGGCGTACATTCACGTCAATTTTGAGAGCTGCGTTTATTGCGAGGTATATCCAGCCTAATGCGCTGCGTAAACCGTCTGGTATGGTGGCGGCAGGGTTTTTAAGATGTATCATATCACGATTGCTGTGAGGGTTACTGACATTGCATCAAGTGTATAGGCCTATTTCTCTCAGCCGCTGACTGCTCACACGCGAGCTGCAAAACAAAAG
The DNA here is from genome assembly GCA_916701665.1 of Sebastiscus tertius. Lineage (NCBI taxonomy): Eukaryota > Metazoa > Chordata > Actinopteri > Perciformes > Sebastidae > Sebastiscus > Sebastiscus tertius. The sequence continues at coordinate 3,061 of CAKAOH010021690.1, read as the reverse complement.
ATGCAGACTTTGGAGGCTGATGGGTGACACAGATTTCCTAATCCTACCTGGAATATCAATCAGGAGGGCAGATTCCTTTGTGATCCCTGAGAAGGTCACAGCTGTGTGGGCACAAAGAGGCCGGCATGCCAGCTGACTACGACGGTCGGCTGCAGAGGCTTCTTCACGGCCAACAAAATTGAGGGCACCAGTGTTCGCCTTTACCTGAAGCGCATTCATGGAGGGGATGGTCAATAAAGTACACTCACATGACATGATCTCATGTCTAGAAATCTGTAGCACATTTATGGTTCTGCTCCCTGGTTACAGTCAAGTGATGACAGAGTGGTAAATGAATAGACAACAGTTGCTTTGTGAACATTGGTTGCTGAATCAGCATATACTGTATGAGAAAAGTAGACTAGGCTAACTGTAAACATGCATCTATGACTTCTTTCCTACTATTCATTCATTGTATGTAATGATGCAAAAGAAAAACCTGGGAGAGCGATGGGCTTCTATCCAGTCAGATGTTGTTGTTAGCAAACTACTAAACTCTCAAGCCAATCGGATTGTTATGCAGGATATCAAAACTGCTGTTGTTTAGAATGATGGATGATTCAAGGCTTTTAAGAATCTGTCTGGTCAATGACATCTGGAAGATAGCTAACTAGTTAACCCTTTGACACGACATTGAGTCCTACGTGTGGCTTAAAAGGTAGAATGATTGTATCTTGCAAGTTCCAACAAAGAAATATAATATATGAAGGTGCATATGATCAGGGCGTGGTGGGATGTGGACGCTACTTGATAACTTTCTAATTGCTAAGGTCAGGAGAATTGGGTTAAATTTTATGAAACCGCTACCTCACCGAATCATAAACACATGCTGCACACGTGCATAAGTCTTAACTGTATTCTTAGACCAATTTGTGCTTTGCTGAATGATCCTCTGTGGACATTTCACAACTATAGCACTGACAGCTGAAGGCATAAGTTACCATCTAAGGTGTATATTCTGTAGCAGCAACATCAGATGTAATTCTGCAAATAAGAGCATGTAATTACAAACAAATTCTTTGACAAGTGTGTAAGTGCTTAGCTAAATAGCCGGAGAAATCTGAGCAAACACAGAAAGAGCTGGTACGCAGTGTTCACCTTCTGTTGATTCAATCTGAGCAGCTGAATGGCTCCAGAATCTGTATCAAGTGCGTAACACCTTATTTAATTGCATCTAAGGGGCGCATTTAATAACTCTGGAGTCATGCATTAAGCTGAGGTCAGTATTGTGAACATGCAGCTAAGGTAGTATCTGGTGATATGCCATGAACTATTCACCATGGCACCGTGTGTTCAGCATATATTCAGTCAGATATAGACACACCCGTACACATTTTGTACATGCAGATACAGACTTGCACTCACTAACCCGACATGCATGAACATTTCGACTTCACTGCAGATTTAATTTAAAGCTCCACTAAGTAATATTTTATATTAATCAAATGACTCCATGTAATGTGACTAATTGATGAACCAGCAGAGAATTATCACCCGACTCTGCAGCTCTACGGAGCTTATTAGATGATAGTTTTGGTTTCACAGCACCATTTACCATTTGGTTCAGTCTCAGCGCTCTTATCAACCTAATTTGCTGCAGGAAGATGTTATTTTAGCAAACAAAGTTAAGTGGAGAGTGAATATTTGACTTGCATCAACCTAATTTGCTGCAGGAAGATGTTATTTTAGCAAACAAAGTTAAGTGGAGAGTGAATATTTGACTTGCATTCATCAGGTGGGCACAACAGAACTCCAAATGAATAATAATTTTGTGTTGTGTTTGCTAAATGTAAGCCATAACAACTTTATATGGTGATAATATGTCAAGGGTGTGTGTCTATCAGCTTGTTTTGTATTTGTTTAGCCTCATGGTGGCCAAAAATAATTTAAAGGAGTAGATCATTTTGGAAAATGAAAGTACTTGCTTTATTTAAGAAATAAAAACCCCCTACCCTGGCTATGTTCAAAGTTAAAAAATAAAGCTACCAGCACCTCTAAACCACTAATTTACACGTGTTTCATTTGGTTAATCGGTATTCAAACATCCATCCATCTGCAACCGCTTATCCCGTTAGGGGTCGCGGGGAGGGCTGGAGCCGATCCCAGCCGACATTGGGCGGGGTGCACCCTGGACAGGTCGCCAGTCCATCGCAGGGCTGACACATAGAGACAGACAACCATTCACACTCACATTCACACCTACGGGCAATTTAGATTCAACAATTAACCTAACCTGCATGTCTTTGGACTGTGGGAGGAAACTGGAGAAAACCCACACTAACACGGGGAGAACATGCAAACTCCGCACAGAAGGGCCCCAAGCTGGATTTGAACCTCTACCAGTGGCCAACCTCCAGGTCGGTTTGGTTATACTTAGCACCACCCTCTCGTGTCACTTCTGGTTGCAAAAAACTAAGATGGCGACGGCCAAAATGCAGAACTCAAGGCTTCAAGTCTACAAACCAATGGAGGACGTCACGTTGACTACATCCACTTCTTATATACAGTCTGTGCATCTCTACCAACTCCTGAGGGAAATGTTTGGTTCTTTAGCTGACAAATTCTAGGGTTTAGGGTTTAGGGTTTATTCACTTAAAACAGTTGCCTGCTGCAAGTTGTGGGCTGGAAAGCTAAAATAAGGAGCTGAAACTGAAACTCACTAACAGACATGGGGTTCATATCAATCTTCTCATTTCACTTTCAAAAAGAAAGCAAATCGACACCTTTCCCAGAAAATAGAATAACTATTTACACTCACCAGCCACTTTATTAGGCACACCTGTTCAATTGCTTGTTAACACAAATAGCTAATCAGCCAATCACATGGCAGCAACTCAATGCATTTAGGCATCTAGACGTGGTGAAGACGACTTGCTGAAGTTCAAACCGAGCATCAGAATGGGGAAGAAAGGGGATTTAAGTGACTTTGAACGTGGCATGGTTGTTGGTGCCAGACGGGCTGGTCTGAGTATTTCAAAAACTGCTGATCTACTGGGATTTTCACGCACAACCATCTCTAGGG